>JAYJMF010333773.1:0-12863 GCA_036873715.1 Salvia sclarea
GAGAAAAACAAAATTGTTCCTTTCTGTACGGAAGAAGAAGAGAGAGAGTGAGAGAGTTTTTAATTCTTTTATCGTAACTTTTCTTTTTCTTTATTTTAAAATTTAAAATAAATTGATAAATGAAAAGATATTCAATACATATATCGAATTGAAAATTGTAAAAAAAAAAATCTTTAATTTGATATGTAATATATAAAAAGTTAATTTCAAGGGAGAAAATTATTGTTATTCTAAATTTATAGTTAATTTTGAAAAACACTTTTCATCTTAAAAAAATTAATTTATAGTAACTTCAATTTATTTTGGAAAAATTTATGTATTCACGTGTAATTAAACCTTTATTTTATAAGTACTATTTTATACTATTATTATATTTTAGTGGATACAATCACCACATCATCCTATAGTTAGGGGTAAGCAAAATAGACCGAAAAGACGAACCAACCGACGAAATATACTGAAACTATACTTAAATTATGGTTAATTGAACCGGATAGATATATGTTAAAAAGAATTAATAGATTTACATAATTAAACTTATTTCCGCTCGTTATTTTATAATTATAATTGCATGCATGTATCAATTTTTTTTTTTTAATTTCTTGTTATATTAGAGTAGATCGCTCGTCTATGATGATTGAATAATGAATAGGTTCATAATCAATTAAAAATTGATTAATTGACGATTTAAGATGATTAAAACAATAAGTATTGTTTAAGATCATTTGTTTGTTATTATAATTTCTTATGTTTGAAATTACTCTTTGTACTTTTCTAAAAAAATATTACTCATATAACATAAATTAAAATATCATTTTGTTATGGTTAACCGTTATATAGTCGGTTAATCAAACTGATTTTTAGGTTAACCGATATAATAATTTTTTATCTTGATTTTTCATTTTGTAATGCTTAATCGAACTGAGAAAAATTCGAATGATCAATTTTTTTATTTGACAAATGGTTGGTTAACCGACCCGTGTTAACTCCTACGGTCCTACCTATAGCACCCTCTAATCACTCCATTTTGAATTTGCTATTTTTGAATTACAGTAATTGACTTTTTATCATTTTAAAAAATTAACTAGTATAGAATAATTGATTCAAGCGCCACATTATTCATTTTGAATTTATTATTTTCTGGATTAATTGATTTTTATCATTTTAAAAATTACTAAATTTAGATTTTTGTAATATACAAGAGTCACGTTATCTATAGCACTCTCTAATCACTCCATTTTAAAGTTGCTATTTTTTGAATTAATTAGCTTTTTATCATTTTAAAAATAACTAAATCTATATTTTTATAATATATAAAATAGAAATAAAATATGCAACGACAAATGCAAATTAATTTGATATGTTCACTCCGTTGCATCTGCGAGTCATATTACCTAAAAAGATCAAAATCTTAAACCCAATGTCTTGATGGTTTAAAATAATATTACTTGTTAATTTAATTGGCTCAATTACCTTACACACAAAACACAATTTTCTAAACACGAAGGTATAGGCGATTGTGTCTTTTTAATTACCGTGTTGATTGATCATCCATCTCTACCACAACATAATGTTTTATCTCTCATCTCATTTCACTAATATATACCATACAATGATCTTAATTATCAACGACAAAACATCATCTGCAATAGAGAGAAAAAAAAAACTAACAAGGAAAGAGCAAGAAGGCTGGCTCTACATGTAATTTCCTATTCACAAAACTAATCGAACCTAGCTTGTTATGACACCATATCAATTGCTCTCTTGTCACTTTGGCCATGTTCAAAACTCTAGAAACTAATTTCATATCTACTTGAGAGAAAAAGTAAAGAACTTGGTCTGAACCATCATCTTCCCTATATCTTCTTATCTTCCTCAAAATGCAGTTCTCACTCCTCAACACCTCCTTCAGCTTCCTCTCCTTCTGCGATCACAAAATAACAACGTTTCTCGACATTAACATACGATACAAAAAGGAAAAAATGCACATCCGGATGCACCGTACATCCTGATGCACTAGAGTGTACCTCGACGAAAAATAAAAAAACCAACCTTTTGAAGATCTTTCCTGATCTCCACCAGCAACTTCTGCTCTTCGTTGCCGGGGACCTCGGGCGTCTTCTTGCTGCCGCTCGTTGCTGCAGTCGAGCAGTCCTTGTCAGCACGGACGAATCGCCAGAACGTTCGTATCGACTCCTCCACGATCTCCACAAGCATGTCGCTTGTCACAACATACTCATCCATGTCTCTCTTCTCTGCCTTCCTCTTGTCTTTCAAGTTGTCCTCTGCAATTAAAAGAAACACTTTTAGCACACTCAAGCAACATTTGCATTGCTACAAAGCTCGAGAATCAACGTCGTATTCTCACCTCGTATGACGGGAACTTGAAGAAGATTGCGGACAGCGCACCGCGTCTTGACGTAATTCTGCACCCTCGGCCCTTGAAACAGCTCGTCCTCAACGAATCTGTGCATCAGCACTTGGAACTGCTGGAACTCGTTGGCGACCTCGTTGTACCTTCGCCTCCCACGGGGATCGGTGTCCCACAAATCCCACGCTTTCTCATACTGCCAGTGCAAGAACTCCCACGAGAGGCACATCTGCCCGACATAGACTGCCTCGAGATCGCCCTGCAGTTCCTTGACGAACTTCTTCATCGGGTCGCTCCCGTGGATTTTGTGCTTCGACAGCCACAGGTTTTGGGACACGAGCAATTTGAGCGTTGGCGGCCGTTTCTGCTTCGAGATCGACTGCAGTGGATCCTTCAGCTGCAAAAATCCTGCATTGACCAGAATCGAGACTACGGTTACAAGAATCCAACGTTTTCGAGCACACGAGATTCTCTACCTCCGAATATCCATTTTCGGGCACACGAGATTCTCTATTTCGGAATCAAAGTGAAATAAATATAACATCGAATAAAGCATTTCTCTTGTCATGGAAAAGGCTGCCTATGACTTTATGAGCTTTGACAGGGGAAATTTTTTGAAAAATGGGAAAGAAAAAATGCTGTTTGAATTTAATACTCGATGGTTAGGTCTCGTGATTTCATAAAATTTATTGCACTTGAAACAATTGGGGAAACGAATATGACCGCCAATATACATTTGAAAGAATAGTCCAAGAAAAGGCATTGGTTGTAACATTGACTTTTCTAATGTTTCATTAATTATTAAACGAACCAAACTAACTACCTATTCAAATCTCCACCTCAAAATGGTGTCATTCTTCCTATGCCTTAAACCAAACTAAAGTCTCATCTCATGCTTTATCCATTTCTAGACATCTCAACAAACAAGATCTCGTGGGCCATTCCCCTTCATCCAAACACCAACAATATTCAAATCAATAGATCCATTTTTCTTGCACAAACATCTCAAGATTGGCACATATTTCTGTTTAAACATACAATCAAGACAAGAATGCAACAACAACAGCCATGATCATGCATTACAGTGCAAGTAAAACGCGGAAAAAAAACACGATGAAAATTCAAGAAATACTAACCCATTGCATACATCTTCTGGTAGTTGATGATGTCGAACTTGCGCATCCTCTCCCTATAGCTCTTGTAGAACTTGTGGAGCTCACCTAGGCAGTCCTCGCGTTGGAACTCATCGATCCTCCACGGCTTCAAATCCTCGCTAATCTTAGGGGACTCGGAATCTTCTAGAATGGTGGGGAGGCCGGTAGCCCTCACCTTCTTCAGCTCCATCTTGAGCTGCTCGATGAGCTCTTGATGCTCCCACAACGACTCGAGTTTGTTCGAATCCTCACTACCTGAACCCTTATGCATCAATGTCTCAGAATCATCACCACCATCGGCTACATTTTTATCATCATCAAAATCTTGTTTCAATCCATCAAGATTGCCTACATTGTTGTCACCATCATCATCTAGTTCTAGCTTCCTCAACTCTTCCATTACATCACTATCTTCTCCATCAAACTCATCGTCTTCAAAACCGGATACTCCACTCTCCGAATCCATCCCATCATCCACATCAAAGTCACCCCCAAAATCGCCATCCGACAAGAATCCTTCGCTATAGGAATCCACCAAACCCTTCATGACCGAGCGTATGTGATCAAAACTAGTCGACTCCGAATCAGAATCCAAAATCACGGAATTTTCCTCAGATTCTAATCGGCATTCTTCAACTAACTCAACCCTCCCCTGTTCCTGTCTCTCCTCAACTATTGGCGGCTTCTCTCTAAATCCCTCTTCCTCAATTTTCTCATCAATTTTGTCCTTTCCTTTGTCGTGAAGGCAAGCTGTTTGATCAAACTCCTCAACCAAATTTTGACCAGCAGAAACCTCTGTATCCTCAAAAGAGAAGTCGAATTCACCTTCCTTCACAGGGAAAGTCTCTGTTTCGTCAATAAAAGCGCTGACGAAGCTCTTACCTGACGAGAACTCATATCTGCTGGCAGTTGCAGAAGGGACCACCTCGGAATTTAATGCATTACCTGTCTCTTGATGGAGTCGGCTGAATTCATCGAATGTCGGAAACTTAAATTTCAAAAAAATCTCCTTCTCCTCCTCCTCCATCACCACCGCACCTTCATCGAGAAATCCGCACTCATCGCCATTAATCTCATCTTCACACTCTGTAGAATAATCCAGCTTAGTCTCCGTTTGAAGAAATTCTATTTCCTTACCACTCTTCTTCAAGGCCCTACCCCCCTCTCCCTGCAACCTGCGACAAAACAAAACAAAAGGCAATTGAGCAACGTTTGCAACTACTCACCTACCAAAAAAAGGAAGAAAAAGAAAAAAACCTCAAAATATAGGCGGAGATTAGACGGAGATACACGGAAACCGCGTGAATGAAAAAAAACAGCTTCTGAGAGAGAAACGCAGAGCTAAAACCGGCCATTTCCAGAGAGAAACATCCGAATCGACGAAGCCTCACAATTTCAGTTGGAAGGAAAAAAAAAACAGAGGATAAAAACAAAAAATGGGATTTTGATGAAAAAATCAATCAGGAAAAAGACTTCACAGCTGTAAAAAAAAAAGGCGAGGAAATGAAATGATGAGGGATGAAGACGAGTTAAATTAAATGATTTGCAGAGGAAATCCGAGTGAGAGAGGAAGTTGAAATCCGACCTAATAGGAAGGGAGATGAGATTTAGGGGGAGACAGTTACCCGCCACCGACTCGGTCTCCACAGTTACATGATGCATTCATGCATCAGCGACGCATTAACCAAATACATACACCAATTTTGCACTGTGTTTTGTTTCTTTGGAATTTGGATAGGAAAAAAAATGAGAGCATACAAATGGAAGAAGAGAAGAGAAGAGAATACGGGTGATATCCGCAACGAGTATAACTATATGATCCACGTGGGTTCGCTTGCTGCCCTTTTTTAAAAAGGAAAATATACTATTTAATTCAAATAGGAAAAGTTTTGGTTTATTTTTTGTGCAATCGAGGTAACATGTAAATGTCCTTTTACTTTTTCAATGTTAAAAATATTGTTGAGGACCATTTAATGAAATGGTTATTTTCCAGCTTGGATTTGTGGAACTCGGTTTGAGGATTTACTAGATTGATTAAGTAATTAATTAATACTGTCTTTCAATGTAAATAATACCTTCTCGTGTTTATTTAAAGTTATTTGTTTTGGAAAATGAATATATGTTTGTCTCATCATGGTTTCACTTTCCAATTGTTATTTATAAGAAAAAAGATGCATATGTTTGTGATTAGTCTGAAATGGTATTTGATTGATAGCTCACCCACACCATAAGGATGATATATACTGTAATAATTAATTAGAAAGAGTGTAAGTGTAACTACAAAATTAGTTTCCAGTTTTTTGTGTAATTAACAAATTGCGAAATAAAGGGAAAATGAAAACAAAAATATAATGAGTTTGTTCTTTTGTTATTTGTGGCCGACTCATAAATTTATGAATATTGAATTCTTATTACACATCCAATATATAAACACTATCTCCCCCACACAGTCAAGCATTTCATCCAACAATTTTCCAAAAATAATAAAAATCTACCTCTGTTTTTATCTGATAATAGTGTTTTTTTTTTTTTTTACCATTTTTTATATATTCATTAATGATGTTCTTATTACTATTTAGTTAGCAGTTATGGTTTCTTGTGGTGATGAGATTTGACGTCTATCATAAATAATTGCGTACAACTATAAGAATTCTCCAACTATTATAAGTCAAAAGGAGAATTATTATTCTAGGCATAAGATTTTTTTTCTTAATATTATTGTACTTTGATAAGAAATATGTATCCCCATTGCCCATTCTAGACTACTATTTATATAAAAGAGAATCCCCTCTTATAAATGTGTTTAAATAGAATTACTATTACTATTATCACAAAATCTCTCTCGCAAATGTGAGCAGTGCAAACGTCCTAAAGTATTTATAGTAAAGAAAAATATTATTTATTTTTATCATATAATTAAAAACTGCCATATACAGTAATAAAGTATTTGTTAACGTAATATTAAAATGTATTATTTGAGTAGTAAACATCTATACCTTCATAAAAAATATAAACATTATAAAGTTAAAGAAGAATATTTCAAGGAAATTAAAAATTAATGGCTATCATCTAGAAGAAATTA
The DNA here is from genome assembly GCA_036873715.1 of Salvia sclarea. Lineage (NCBI taxonomy): Eukaryota > Viridiplantae > Streptophyta > Magnoliopsida > Lamiales > Lamiaceae > Salvia > Salvia sclarea. The sequence continues at coordinate 6,608 of JAYJMF010333773.1, forward strand.
CAGGACTCGTAGTTGTGGTTACACACGCTTTCTCATAAATACTATATTTTGGTTGGCTAGGAAATTATTTATGAATTATAATTGTATGGTAGGCCAAATAATAAAAGCCGTATATTGACAGTGTAAAAACAGCCCCCTATATACAAGGCTACAACCCACAATAAATGGTCTTGTTTGAAATCTAATTGGCTGAATCTTGTCTTTAGTTTTCAACTCACAAATTATTTTGTCTACCATTCAACTACTGTATGTTGTTGTTGGTAATTATGATTTTGCTCGCCCTAATTTCTTGTCATTTATTATGATGATGCTGTTGGTTTCATGAATTTTATTTACATTTCCTTTTCACTCTCACCAATATCTCTTTTTTCATTAATAAATAAAATGCAAAGGAAGTTATATTAATACTTAAGTTCGCCGTGTGCAATGCTCGAAAGCCAACTAGAAAAAAGCTAGTCTTTCAAGAGTTTGGCACATATTCTCTATTCATTTTATATATATTATAAATTATAATAATAGAGATTATCACACATAATACAATAAATAATCTAAGTAATTTGATCTTTCAAAATTTTACACGATCAAGAATAAACCCAGTTGTGCATTTATATTATTATTATCAGTTATGCAGGATTTACAGTTACCATTATTAATTATATACTCCTTCTTTCATGTTGAACTTTTAGAGATGGGATGTGATAGTAACCACGATGAATATTATTGCGTGTAGGATGGGATTATATTATTAGAGGCAATATTTGTGTACACTTCACATGATTAACTAAATCGTAATTTTTTTTTATAAAAAAACTGCCTATTCATATGCAGTATATACATTTTATTAACATTGTATGCTAAATATGAATAATTTTAATAGATTTGACGTTCTTTGGTTTGCTAGTTGTGTAAATGAATGAACACTACAAGAAAACGCGGCTTTAACGACGGAGTACAGTTCGTCGTTAACGGTGCGGCCTTAGCGACGGAATTAGTGACAGAACTAATTAGCGACGGATTAGCGACGGAATTTCCATTATTTTTATTTTTTATTTTTTATTAAAATATTCCGTCGTTAAAAATTTAAAATATTTTTTATTTTTTCGTCGTTAAATCTGTCGTTAAATCCGTCGCTAATTCCGTCGTTAAGTTTGTTATCCCACATCGAAAAACTTGTGGATGTTTGGTTGAGTTTGTGCCTATAAATATTAGAGCATTCAATACAGAAATAAAGAAAGAAATAATTAATTAAATAAAATAATATTATAATAATAAAATAGTATAAAATAATTAAATATATAATTTCGAAAATAAAAAAAATAAAAATATTTTTTTATTTTTTCAATATCAATTTTTTTAACGACGGAATATTCCGTCGCTAAATTTAATTATTTTTAATATTAATTATATTAACGATGGAATATTTCGTCGTTAAATCCGTAGTTAATATTCAACGACGAAAATATTTCCGTCGTTACCTAGAAGACGACAGCTACATCGACGACGGTGTCCTTTCCGTCGTTATTCCGTCGTTAAGTCAATTTAACGACGAAATCGGCATTTATAACGACGGAATTTTCCGTCGTTAAAGCCGCTTTTTTTTTTTTTTTAGTGGAATATCATAATTTTCCAACCAAAGTCAACATTTAAGGTCATTCTTCTGCCAATAACGGAGACCCACTTTTTATTACATGTACTGATATGTGCTTTATGTGAATCTTCCTATGAAAACAAAAAAGTCATGATGCATGTCTTGTTAATAAATTATTAAAAGTAAAAAAATGAACACAATAATATCACAAAATTACAAGTACCAAATTTAATTCTGGATTCTACAAGTCCCTACCTGCATTGGCCGATTATCGAAGTCGGTACTCTCTATGTACGTAAATGTTGAATTGACACCTATATATATGTCAATATCTTTTTCTCACCCCTTAGAATTTTTCTACATTTGATTTAAAATAGACAATTAAAATATATATCCAAAAATGTGTAGCGAGCCAACATTTTGCCGATTACGTACTAAACTTGAGGCCATAGCCAAATTCCTTTCAACAAGTTGTACAAGAAACTTTGTTTAATTATTTTAATACGTTTTTTATCATTCAAATATCGATACTTTTGTTTTCTTAAGTAACGATAAGATACATACATGATATAATCATTGTTATATACATGAATATAATTTTCGTTTCTAACTCCAATGTTTATATACAATAATTTACAAATCATATTATTATACAAGATGAACTCAATTCCTAAAATACTGACAGAACTCAGACTTATAAATCATGTATATCAAATAACACAGTCCAATCGTATGAAAATAATTCGAAAAATGTGCGAATTTTCCAAAATTCCCATTCTCCAAACACTACGTTAGCCGATGAATTGCATTATTATTCCACTAAATAGGTAATGGTTTTGTGACAGAACTATTTTATTCGTACTAATTTGTTTTGAGGAAATAGTATTTGAATTATATTTGGTGGTTATATATAGTGCAAAAAGGCACGGCACAGAAACACACAAAAGTTTTCAACGAAGTTTCCATCGCAATCACAATGCCGTGTGGAATTTATTTACGAGTTTATTTATTTTATTTTTTATTTTTATTTTTTTACGCGCCTCTGATACGTTGCAAGTCGCCTAAGTCAATAATTTTACTTTTTCTCGATATATACTTTTATTAAAAAATTCCGGCAATGCTCGATTTGCAGCTTACCAAAATTTGAAGTTCTTTTTACATGGGACAACGACCTAATGCACGCACAACACTATTTTATTTAATTATGTGTTATCCATTTATTATTTATAGAAGAAAATAATATGTCCACTTCCCGCGAATTTAAGGGCGTAATCGTGTTTCTCCATTGAAAATTTGGGTTGATTCTTATTTCAAAAGGCCAAACCTTTGCCCAAAATAAAAGTCTTTAGAGAAAGATCTATGAATGTTTTTTAGGGTTCTATATGAAGAGGTATGAATGTTGTTAATAGTCGTTAGTTTGTGGAACAAAAATGAATAATTATTAATCAAATACCAAAAAAATATTGAAAAATTCTAAACAATTTGAAAATTAATGATCTTAATGTCATAATTTATATTCTTAAATATTCTATTGATGCCTATAATATTCAATACATAATTAAAAAATTATTTATTTTTGGGAAATTAACACTTATATAGATTTCAATAAACACTAGTACTAGTATATGTACAATGATTTATATTTCTTAAAATCACATATGGTATATATGTATATTATAATAATATTAAAGCACATATTTTATGTAGACGAGATAATTACACCATACGTATGCGGGCTTATTACACCACTATAATCTCAAAAAATAAATCGCAAACAGGTAGGATTCGAACACAAAAACTCTCACAAAGAAGAGTCCTTGGGTCTCGGGAATAGTATATAAAATGAATTTGATTTCGTAGTCATGCGCATTTTATAATTTATATGAGATGTTATGCACACCCATAACTTCAATATAGAAAGGAGAAAAAGTTATTGACCGGTCCATGAATGGCTTATTGGGTCAATTTCAACTTCTACAAACATCTTCTAGATCGAGTCCATTACAAAATCAAAATGTTTGCTTCGCGTAATTTTATATTTTATGTACGAGAAAATAAAATTAATTTACTGAAAACATGCCTATAGATACTTACGGGTGATTGATGTGAGTTTTTTCGTTGCAAAATTAAAAAATAAAGGTATTGATGTGATTAATTACCCAAATCAGTTTAATTTATGAATATAAGTTTGTACAAAAAGTAAAAGAACTATATGTTTCAAGTTAAGTTGAAAATTATGTATCTAATTACATCTTAACATCAAATTGAAAAAACTATTTGTTCGACATACTTTGAACTTGAATAATTCCCACCAAGTTAAAGTTGGAATATATTGTACTCCATAATTTTGTTTTCTTTTTAATAGGTGAAATAAGACGTGAGATTCAAATTTTTTATTTATTTAGAGTTTCAATTTGTAAAATTCTTATATTGGGCTAAGTCTAATGTGCAAAAATTAAATGTAAAATGGCCAAAAACCTTATTTTATATTCTTAAATATTAATTATATAATATTGCAAAGTATTTTATGAGATGTAGTATGAATAAAATATGAAAACGGATATGGTGAAGCACGATACAAAGTTCAAAACCAAAGCTAAATTCAGACTTGACAGATGCTGAAGGCAGACTTGGAATGAATCAAAGTCACAATTGAAAGAAACATTAAATATGAAAGTGTGAATTGAAATCTCCAAGACAAGTAGAGAATCTTTAGGATATAAATTCTTATACATATATTCGGTACGAATGTCCTAAGGTGTCATTTATAATAAAGAAAAATGTCACTTAGAAATAACTAGAAGACGTCATTTACAAGATGAAGAAATGTTTCATTTATAGAAGAAAACTATCATTTAGAGCAAGATCTTCCAAAGCAATACCAATTAGGAATATATCTCCTAGATACACACGAATAAGGGTTACTCCATCATACTTATTTTATTTCCTTGTTATTCTCTATGTGATTCACCTATAAATAATGAAATTTTATCAATAAAAAAAAGTCGACGTGCAATTGAAATTTTTTTGTGTTGTAAAAAAATTAATTGAACAATCAATTTACTTAACCAAAAATATTTATTTGATTAAATTAAATTAAATAATTTTTATTTGATCAAATTAAATTTGATCCAATAAATTTTCTGTGGACTGTAGCTTTAGTGCTTTGCAGAATTTAATACGCAAAGTTGAGTTTCTTTACTTCATTAAGGCCCAACATGTGTTTGGGTTTGACGCTGTATGTCCAAATTTAAATGTTGATTCAGGTCACAAGTATCTTTCTAAAATACTATGCCTACTCAATTTCGTCAAATGAAGAAATCAATCGATGATTTTCATTATAAAAAGACCTTCAAGTCTTCGACGAAGATTTTTAATCAATAAAAGAAATATTTGGAAGCCTATTAATATATTACCAATTGACACGTATTTTCTTGATTTATTTATCCATGTATAAAACTGGAAATGAATGCTAAGGGTGAATGAATGGCGTTTCTTTTCTCAAAAAAAAAAAAAAACTGGAAATGAATTTGGAAATATTGTTTGTCGGTTTACATGTACAATTTCAAGAATTCTTTCCTAATGGAATTTTAATTTATTCTCTTCTTGAAACTACTATGTGGCCCAATACAAGCTTATAAGGCATAATTATCCCAAATTCCCCGCATACAATTTTGGAAGCCTACATTTTATTGTCTCCAATGTCATGCTTTTTAATTTTCGACAAATTAATGTACAATCTTTAAATATTCCTTTTTCAATAATAAGTTGGGCTTATATTTTGGCATAAAAAACTATACGAAACGAAGGGATTGTAGGAATGATGCCACATCAGGTTCAGTGTGTGATGTGGGTTTTTATATGTTTCATGATATTATTGAAAAAAATATATTAAAACTATGCATATAAAATATTCGGAATTTTCTATTTAAAATATTCCCAGAATTAATTTTCAATGGATAAGAGAAAGAAAATGACTTCTCAGTATCATTTGTTTTATCACTATGGACTTGTGTTGGAGATGAGGCCCCATAGTTATATTTGGAACTGATTCAAATCAATCAACTCATTTCATCCAAGTCGGAGCAATAAATCTGCTCAACACGCAAGTTCTATGATATCTTAAATTATATATATATATATAAAAGTGGAGAATTGTTTTTTCTTGTTCTTTTTGCAATAATTTATTTCTACTAAATTAAGCAAATCCCGGTATTGGATTAATTGCTTATGAAAATAATTATCTGATTAAGAAGGTGTTTGGTTGAGCTTGATATTCCTCAAAATAGCTTATAAGACCATCTCCAACCCAACATAAAAACTTATTTTACAGTAGAATTTCTTCTCCAATCCTACACAAAACACAATCCTATTTAAGTATTTCTTACTTTTCTCTCTCCTCCATACTCAAATTTGAGTCAACACTGTAGCAAATACTTAAGCCACTTTTCCAACTTTTGTAATTGCTCATGAGTCCTTATATTTCCATTTTTTTTTATATTGTGTTGATTTTGTGAAGTGGTGATTTCGAAGATGAAAGGAAGACACGAAAGAAGATTGAAGAAGACGAAAATTGATGATCCGAAAATTACATATTGTGTTGATTTGGAGTTTCTTGTAAATGGGGCTATATTTATATTGTGTTGATCCAAAAATTGCATGATCAAT
>JAYJMF010333994.1:0-12857 GCA_036873715.1 Salvia sclarea
TGGCTGATTTTATAATATTTTCTTTGCATTGACTTCTTAACTACCATAACCAAATGCTCCTAATTGAATTTTTATTACTGCAAAACGGTGGCTGATTTATATATGAATTTAGATATATTGATGAATTTATCTGAGTATAATGCTCTACCTTTTTTCCCAAATAGGTAAGGAACCTGCTGATCAAGAGAAAATAACGATAAAACCTAATGCACGGCAAGGTACAAAAAGTTAGTTAGTTCAATACGTGCAGAATACTTCGTAATTTTTAATCGGTTGATACTTGAATTGTTGCTTTTGAGTATATTTGATATGTTTTTTTTTAATCTTAGTTTTTTTATTATGAAATCATCAATGTCTAAGATCATGCTGATGAAGTGATAATGTTTTTAAATATTAAGTAACTTGAATCATTGGTATGTTGTCTTGAATCTCGACTTATCTTGCATCTTAAGTTTCAGAAATATAAATCTCAACTCAAAATTTTGGTGAATGATAAGTTCTCTAATAACAGAAAAACAAAATATATTATCTGATTCAATCCAAGAGTGATCTTTAAGTATGAGATGGTGGATTGAGTGTATGAACATATGAAGTCAGCATATACTTCATACATGGCTTACATTTAATACTATGTGTTGGTGTGTATATGTTTCTCTCATTTTATGAATCTATGTATCGTTGTTTTGAATCTAGGGGCTGATGTTGTGAATCATGTGTAACAAAAGTGAAATTTGGCTTGCAGAGCATGTCCACGATTCAACCCGTTGTTGTGGCATGAACAAAACGTGCAAAAAATGAACTCGGAGTTTGACGTTTTGAGGCAGTTGTAACAAATAAGCCACGTGTGTTTACTACTGAAGAAGAGAAACTACTCTCTACAAAGCGTCGATCGAAGAAGGCAATGTACAAGAAGGTGGTGGTTAAGAAAAAAATGGAATACCCACTTACACACACCCGATCGAATCTTAGCACACTATATGAGGTTGTATTTCATTTTAACGAGCGATGTCAACTATCCGTTGTGGATGAGATGGGATGTGTGGTAATAAGATTTGTAGATATTTAGCCTATTTAAAGTGTTGAATAATGTTTGTATTGTAATGCACCCAAGGGACAAAGTTTATGTATTTTAATGAACTAATTGTGCATTGGGTTGAAATAGTAAAATATGTTCAGTGTGTAATAGATGATGAACGTAAGAGATAGTTTGAATTTGTTGTAAGAATATAAATGATTTGAATGGACTAAAACTGAACGTGTTGTTGTGCAAGAAAACTACAGATAGGACGAAGAGAATACACGACCGAGGAGTCGGAACACAAATATTGTACTTTATGCAAAATGCGAAAAATTGATGTTCTTTTTATATTACTCCCTCCTTCTCATTCTTCTTGTCCTGTTTCCTTATTAGGTCGTCCCATTCTTCTTGTCTTATTTCCCTTTTTGGCAAAAAGTTACACATAAAAAATATGTGGACCCCATATATACTACAACATCTTCGCATTCGTCAACTCCATTTTCTTAATCTCCGTGCCAAAAAGAAATGGGACGAGAAGAATGGAACGGGTATCAAAAAGAAACAGGACAAGAAGAATGGGACGAAGGGAGTATTATTTTTAGACAGTGTGCAATAGTGATATTATTCTATAATGGATTGTGCAATAGTGATAACCCCAAGTGTTCTTTACAATATGACTTATCTTACATTAATATTCGAGCTATATTTTGAATTTTCCATACTATACAAAAACAATGTGGATTGTGTAATATAGAAATGTTTGGTAATGCATTGGTAGGTTATCGCGTTGCACATCACATTCTAATGGATGCATCATGTTGGACGTGAAATGCATTCGCAGTAAAAACAAAATGCATTCACAATGAAAAATATATGCACCAAGATAATGAAATTTTGACATGAATCTCTAATTCATTTGAATTTAATTTTAATTTTAATTAATGTGTTATATATTAATTAATAAAAAATATGAGTTTACTAATCAAATATGAAATATTATTTATCAAGTAAAGAATTATATGACATTATTATCCATAAAGTGCACAAACAAAACCATGAGGTGACTTTATCAAATATAAATTATGACCAATCAATTTTTATCAAATTTTAATAAAATGAATTTATCACACATAATTTGAAGAATTGATCACATATAAGAAAAAAAGAATGATGAAACAGTTATTAAGAAGTAAGAACCGTAGTATAATTTTAATAAATGTATAAGATTTAATTCATTAATCATTGAATATATTAGATTATTAAAATTAAATAGAAATAATTTATGATCAAATAAAGAATTATATAATAATATTAATCATGTGGTGCACAAACCACATTAACATTAAATGATAACAAAAAAGTATATTAAAAATGTTAAAACTAGAAAATATTATAAAATTATAAATTAAGAGCTAATTTGTCTGCTACAAACAAATTCGCTAGCTTTTCCACTAAGTGTGCAAGTTTTGAAATAAAATATTAGATAATTGTCTTACTTGTAAAATAATAAAAAAAAAATACTATAATCGTGATCGTGATAACATCAAAACCGTAAAACATGGAAGAAATTAATTTGAAGAAAGAGAATAAAATATGGCATGACATATTTGACCTTAAAAACATATGAATTAATAGAAAAAGGAACGTCGATCCTCAAACAACAGGAGCCGTTAATCTACAAATAGATGGTGGTGATTAGTTCCTTGTTCTTCCTATAAAATAGGTTCTGTTTTGAACCTTCTTCTATATATATATATATGTATATATAACTATAACTATTCCCTTAGGTAGTATGTAGATACAATTCTGGACCACACATTCAAAAAAGAAGGAAGCCATAGATGAGCGACATGCGGCAGGAAGGAAGAGATTCTTTACGTTATTTTTCTGCTCTTCTTCTTCTTCTTCTTCTTCTTCTTCTTCTTCTTCTTCTTCTTCTTCTTCTTCTTCTTCCTTCTTTCTCCTCTTGTTTTTCTTCCTCCGCCATGTGGTGTGTCGCGTCGCCACTGCAGACGATGGTGGCCGATGCTTCATCAACGACGGTGGTGACAACACCCACCAACGAATTTTCACGTAATGATTCAAAAATAGTCGGTGGAATTCTGGTTTTGGAAATTGAAATTTTGATAGAAAATTGATGAATCGGGAGTTATGGAGGTTAAGATGATGGTTTATGGTGGTGGTTTATGGTCATGGTGGCTTATGGCGGTGGTTTACAGTGGAGTTCGCCGGAAAAACGAAGAAGAAGACTCCAAAACTGGTGGTGGAAAATAAGAAAGAAATCTATTGTTAAAAAATGCACCATGCATAATTTATTACTAAACAATGCATGATTTTTAACTGAACACTGCATAATTTGTTACCAAACCCTCCTATTTTTGATTTTCTTAATCTTTATCTTTATCTTTATCTTTGTTCTTCTTCTTTTTCTTGTTCTTCATGTTATTATTTTGATAGAAGATCGAGAAATCGAGATATATGGTGATGGTTTGTGATGTTGCTCGCTGGAAATCCGAGAAGAAGACGATGGAGATTTGTCGAAAATTAAAGAAGGAGGTGGTGGAGCTACTGTGAAAAAATATGCTGGAAGTTGCTGTCAAAATTGAACAATGCATACACTAAAATAGAAAAATGCATACGGTCATACAGAAAAATGCATATGATAAAATAAGAACAATAATGCATATTTTAAAGCCGAACACTGCATAAGAATATGTATATTGTAAAAAAAGAATAATGCATACTTTATAACAGAACAATGCATATTTTACAACAGAATAATGCACGACTAATTGAAAAAACGTAAAAATTACAGTTATGCCCCTTCGTGTTTTTTTGTAAAAAATGAACCTTTTGGACAACGCCACGTGTCAGCTATCCGTGCAGCCCACATTTTCTCAATGTGTGGTCCATATTTGGACCTACATACTACCTGAATGAAGGGTTCTACCAGAACACAACCCTATATATAGAGGAAATGTATAAAAATAACCATTCTAAGAGTGTATAGATAAAAATTATCCTGTTAATATAAAAAAAATAAAAATAGCATTTCATTTCACGAATTGACCACCATTTCACGGAGTGACTTTCGTGAAATAGTGTTTTTACACTTCATTTCACGAATTCGCACATGCAAATTCGTGAACTGTGTGTAAAATGTACTTGTTCACGAATTCGCATTTGTAAATTTGTGAATAGGGAGGCTATTTTTTATCTTTTTATATTTACAAGCCAATTTTTATTTTTACTCTCTTGAAATAGTTATTTTAATAGTTGTCTAAGTATCTTCTATTATCACAATAAGTATTTTCGTGCAATTTATTTGTGAGCAGTGATAAATTAACAAATTTTATCTACAAAATAGGGGGCGTTTTGCAATTTAAAAAGTTGGTTCAATTTGATTTTATTAATCGGTTCGATTTTATTAGAATTTAATTTAAATAGGATAAATTAATTAAATTCTAATAAAATCGAACCAATTAATAAAAATAAAAAATCGAACAAATTTTTTGAAATTGCAAAAGAATCTCGTATTTTGTAGATAAAGTTTATTAATTTATCTTTTCCGTTTATTGAAAATGAGTATTTTTAATTTTGACCTATGTGAACCAAAAAACATAACCGCGACCGACAGAGTAACCGTCGTAGCGAAAGTAAACGACAATAGATTTAAGGGTTTTGATTCCTCCCTCTAAATCTAATTAACGAACACTTGCTAAATTCTAAGTTTCACTCAAACAAACCTTTGTTCCACACACACTCAGTGTTTGTGCATGTATATCATGAATTCCTGAATCCTCATACCAAATATACTTATTATACCAGTAGAAAATTGGAAACTTGTTCCAATTCATTGCCAAAACTGAATTCTGCTTGTTTTTATGTTGTTGAGTCGGTGATTGAGTATTTTAGTTTGTTTTGGGGATATTTGGATGTGGCTGTATAGTCATGGGTAGAAGGAAGCAAATTCGGCCACGTAGAAGTGGGGGAGCGTTAGAAGGGGCAACATCTGAATCAGAATTCAATAAAGGTGGCGTTGCACATCAGGGAAAAGATGAAGAGCCGTTCTATGTCGAAATTGATAGGTCTAGTTGGGTTAGTGAGGAGCATTATGATATCTCTGAAATTGTCCTCATGAATTTGGCGGTGAGTGAGGAGTTTTACGGCTACAAGTTGTCTGAGGAGTTTTACAGAGATTCTAGGTGCTTCTTGAGGTTTAAATTGAGCAATGTGAATGAGCATCTTGTTCGTATGAAATTGCGGAATTGGCCGGTTTTGCCGGAGAGTGATATCTGTTTGCAGTTTGTGATGAAATGCACGGAGAGGGATGTGGTAATGGTGTCTGGAACTGTTGATGGGAGTGATGAAGGAGTTACTGGTCTTGTGCATTTGGCCAGTTTGAGATACTTGACTGTTAGGCCGCTTCTGGGAGTCGAGCTTTCAGAGGGCATGTCGTCCATATCTATCCGTGTTGAGATTCTAGGGAGTGTGTTTGATGAGTGTGAGTCCCTCCTTGATAACACAAGGCAGCTCTGGAAGAGAAGTATGATGAATCTCATGGCATGGTTGCGGCCTGAAGTTATGACTTCGGAATCTAGGTATGGATATAATGGTGTTACAAATGTGGAAGTTGATGCTGATATTTATGCATCAACACAGCAAGTGAAGTTTGAAGTCTCCAGCTTTTATGAAGCTATTAAGCCATCAAAGTGAGTATTTACTAAAGTTGGACTTTCCTTTCAGATGGTTTTAGTTTTGTGGCATACGTCTCTTTTGAGGATGACCTGATTCATTTTCTTGTGATAGGGATGCCCCAATGCTGGAGGATCACCTCCCAGACTTGCTCCCTGAACTACGACCATACCAGCGTCGTGCAGCTTATTGGATGGTCAAGAGAGAAAAAGGTGATTTTGAGCATTTAGGTGGCAAAGAAAGAAGTCAGATTATTGCTCCTCTATGTATGCCTCTAAATTTGATCAACGCATCTAGAAGAATTTATTACAATCCTTTTAGGTATGTTCCTCAGTTCCTCAAAGAACAACTTTTTTTTTTTTTTTTTTTTTTTTGATGCCAATAATAACTAAAAATCTTGATTTCAAAGTTTTGGTAACTAGTTTAGTACTCCCTCCATCCCAACTAACTTGGTTGTATTCCTTTTTGAGCTGCCTCAACTAACTTGAGTCATTTCCTCTTTTGGACACCTTTATTACACAAGAAAGGTACTCCCTCCGTCCTATTAAAATTGGCTTATATCCCACCAAAACGGGCTCGTTTCCTTTTTAAGACACCTATATTAGTCACATAACATTAAATAATATCTATATCTATATATATTCCTATCAACACTTTACACTATTTTTCAATTCCGTGCCCAAAAGAAAGGAACCAATGTTAGTGAGACAGAGGGAGGAGTGTTAAACATCAAAAATTGGTTAACTGTTCATAGTCATTGTTATGTGAATGCTTAAGTAAGTTATAATTGATATTTTCAAGTTCAACCATGAAAGAAATAAATGAATCATTACTATCTAAATACAGTTAAATGGATTCTTTTGAATATGTCATATTTAGAACCTGGGTTGGTTGTAATGCAGTTATAACTCTTAACGCGGTTCATGGACCATGGACCATGGACCTTAGTCTCGTTATTCTCAGGTCCAGTCCTGGCTATACCAACTCAAGCTGAAGTATGATTTTGTTTCTACAGTATGACAATTATCCTAAAAAGACTACTACATCATTTGACTAATTGTAAAGTAGATAATTTGGCTACCATTTTGTGCACAAGTGTAAATTTAATGGTTTGTGTTTTTCCAATTTCTCTAATAACAAAATTTCAGAGACTTAAGGTTATTAAAACGTTTGATGCAAGTGATCTCTATGTTTATCTTTCTGTTGTGTGTTAATGTACCACACATGTAATGACTGAGAGCTGTTATATTATGCAGTGGAAATGTCTCATTACACACTACCTGCTCCGCATCATATGTTTCTGGTGGAATTCTTGCTGGTATGTCTCTATGTTGATGTCACAAAATGCTTCTTTACTTCAATTGTGTGTGTGTGTGTGTGTGTGATTTTTTTTTTGTGTGTGTGTTTTGTGCAAATCTATAGGTTTTTTTGATAGAAAATATCAAAATATATACATGCCCCTAGAGAATCATACCTATAACTTAGATGAGTTATAAATTTCTGTAAAAAAGTTTCCCGTGTACTTTAAGAATTTAAATCCTTTTGCAATTTAAATCCTTTTGAAGTTCTCCTTCTAAAGAATCATATCCTTCTTTTCCTTTCATTTACGTATTTGAAAGGTTCCTCTACCCATGAATCTGTAAGTCTTTTCATGTTTGTTGGTATTGAATACGTTTCACTCATGATGTATTTGAAAGGCACTTTCCACATGCTTCTCTTCCCCTAAATGCTGCACCTTGTATAGAAAGCAGTCTGAAGATCAGAATCACATTTATTTTTATTTTTGTGCTGTACATTCTTTTTGTTTATGGCACATGGTAGCAGAGATTTGGGCTTATATTGGACCTTTATGTTCATTTAACTGCCTTTTTCTGTCAAACCCTTCAGGATTTTGTTATCAAAAAGTGTCTTAGTTAATTTACTCCCTCCATCCACAAAAAGGTTGCCCCAATCTCCACTTTCTATTTATAGACATGACCCTACCACATATCTTATTATTACACCCCTCATTTGACTTTATATTTACAAAAAATACCATTGAAAACCCCACACTAAATTATACTCCCTCCGTCCCTGATAAATAGGCTCATGGAAGAGTGGCACGAGTTTTAATAAAGTTGAAATGATTGTAGTGTTGAGTGGAGAAAGGGTCCCACCATCTAAAGAGGAGGGGGTATATTGATTAGGAAGGATGCGTAAATAAGAGGAAAAGTAAGGATAAAAGAGTAGTGTTTTTACTATAAATGGGATGAGCCTATATTTCAGGGACGAACGAAAAAGGAAAGATGAGCCTATATATCAAGTACGGAGGGCGTATAAAATTCTCATTACCAATAAATGTGGACCCTTGTCATAATCAAACAACTTTTTACTAGTTTTTATTAAAACCCGTGCCACCACTTGGGGCAAACTTTTTGTGGATGGAGGGAGTTTGCCTTGAAAAGAAGTCCTTCGATAAAGTTTAGGATAATGTTTAGTTAAGGGTTGACTGGTGGATTTCAAGTCAAAATATTCAAGGCCTCTATCTTCTTTGGTTCGGATTTACTCAGAGATTGTAGGTGTACCCTAATAGCCAATAGGGTGGTTCTCAACATTCAAACTCATGAACAGTTTCCCCTCTTTTAATGCAATTTTCATGTTTCTAATTAAGAAATAATAAAATTCATCAACTAGTATTTTAGTGCTAATTCTAAATCTGTATGTTTGATGGAAATAAGAAGGACTAATGGGTCTGTGGTTCTTATTGCTAATCCCGAAATATAGATGAGATGGGCCTTGGGAAAACTGTTGAGGTGCTCTCTTGTATTTTCACTCACCGGATGCCATCATCTGAAGCTGCTGCTGGTTCTGATAACCCAATGGAAGTTGAAAGATCTCAAAATTGTCACTTCAAAACAAAAAGATTGAAAAGGGAGCGGGTCGAGTGCTTATGCGGTGCTGTTACAGAGAGCTACAAGTACAAAGGCGTGTGGGTGCAGTGTGATCTATGTGATGCCTGGCAACATGCAAATTGTGTTGGGTATTCAGTTAAAAGCAAAACTTCAAAATCTAGAGGAGCTGATGGAGGAGCAACATGTGAGGATGTCTCAATTGGAAACTCAAGGAAGAAGAGTAGGAAAAGAAAAGGGGATGAAGTAGTTGAAATGGATGAAGAACACATATGTCAGACATGCTCTTCCCTGATGCAGGCCATAGAATCTCCAATTGCTGCAGGTGCAACTCTTATCGTTTGTCCAACTCCAATATTGCTCCAGTGGCATGCTGAAATTCTTCGGTAACTGTTTTGTTCTTTGGCACGTGCATGTATTTGGAGTTTGTGCAATATAACTGCAATTTGTGGATTACAACGTAATGATGTGTGTTTACCTCATATTTGTTCTGAAAGAATGTCTTTTACGTTAACTTTATTTTTTCAAACACTCAGGCACTGTTTACGAGACATATCAAATAGTAGTTATTCATAATAATAATAGTGGCTCTTGGTGCATGGATGGCACATCTCTCATGTTGAAAAGCTGCTTAATGATTTTCCTTTTCCTTGGATATGTCTAAGTATCTTTAGAAGCACTCACCTT
This sequence comes from Salvia sclarea, assembly GCA_036873715.1. Lineage (NCBI taxonomy): Eukaryota > Viridiplantae > Streptophyta > Magnoliopsida > Lamiales > Lamiaceae > Salvia > Salvia sclarea. Next base: position 9,289 of record JAYJMF010333994.1, read on the forward strand.
AATTTTGAAGCATGGAAGAACTCAAAAGTCAAAACAGAATGTCAAAGCTAAATGATGAGCAAGGTTAAAGGGGTGAAAGAACCCCACATTTAGCATACTTGAATGAATATAAACTAGAGAGTGATACAGACAAAATTGAAACCAAGTCTGTTAATCAGGATGTAAGATAGAGTTCTTCAAATTAAGTCACAAATAAACTGCAGAACCAACACTCAGTGCAATGTCTTAGTTTGTTTGGACCGATAAATTAATAAATAAAATGATTTTGGACGTATAAACAACCAAGAAAGAAAAAAGGTGCTCAAAATACTCGATGATAAATATAGAAATGAAGACATATTTTTCTAGAGCCAAGAGTATCCCATACACTGAAACTGCCTAAATTATTACTCTAATTACTGAAAACTTCAAATATTCTTGTTCAGCCTGTCTGCTATACCAAAAATCTACTTGGAGCCTGGTTGCTATGTGCTGAAAGATTGGGCATGTACTCTGTAAAGAAACTGAGTCAGATGAAGATGTTCTGTCATAATATAACCCACCAATTTCTCAATATTACTCATTCCTAATCCTACCCATTATAGAATAGATCTATCGTCGAATCACTTCAGCTGTAAATAGAATACATTTCTAAATTGTCTCCCTCTATGACGCTCATGGAGTTTTAGGATGCTAAAGTATTTACTCAGCTGTAAGATAACAATTTTCTTCAAACAATTGTTGATAATTTGATTTTATTTTCATGCTCTTTATTGGCTTATGTCCTATTTTGTTTTCTTCCATTGCCTGAACAGACATACAAATCCTGGCTCTTTGAGAATATGCATTTATGGAGGAGTTAAACATACTTCCTTCTCCGATGAACCTGTTATTGGTATAGACGAACTTTTGAACGCTGACATTGTCTTGACAACTTATGATGTTCTGAAAGAGGATTTGCCACATGATTCTGAGAGACATGAAGGGGATCGGAGATTTATGAGATACAAGAAGAGGTAATTTCTGGCACAACGGTGAAGTAATATTCTCTAGGTAGATTCGAGGTTAAAAGTCCTAGGGTTTATGGTAGAGTCATTATCTGATTACATTGTACCAATGTAGCACGATTTCACATTTTGCTAGCAGAACTGTAGAAGAGAATCATCTTTTCCGTCTTCAATCATAGATAATTCATCTTTCTTAATTGAAGTCAAAAAAACACTCTTCTATTCTATCATAACAAGATTGGAGAGCTTGTTTGGAAATAGACTTCCAGTAGAAAATTAATATGCTCTCTTCAGTTTCAGTATGTATGAATCCCTGTTGAACAGCCTAAACGATCTATTTGGGCTGATGCTAACTTCTTGTCGCTGTCAACTTTAATTGATTATTAAGGTCTTTCTTCTGAATATATCCAACCTCAGGCCCTCAGCGTAGGAAACTAGATTTCCAGAGCACGGATATTTTCTAGAGTTATCGTGTTTTTGATCTTTTGCTTTTGGTAAATAACCACCATCCAAGGTTCCACTTTGGCCTTCCAATATCTTCTCTCTTCTTATTATTTTTCTATTTAAGACCTGTAAGTTAATTGTCCGCAGTGTCTCTGTCTCCCTCTCTCTCTCTCTTTTAAATTCTAGAACTACTCGCATCTTCTTTTCTTTTCTCTGTTTGAGATTCCACCCGTAGCATCAGAATTTTGTCAAAAGCATCAGTTACTGCATTATTTTGCAGATACCCAGTTGTTCCAACTCTTCTAACCAGAGTTCTATGGTGGAGAATATGTTTGGATGAAGCTCAAATGGTGGAGGGAAATGCTGCTGCAGCAACAGAGCTGGCATTGCGTCTACATGCAAAACATCGTTGGTGCATAACAGGGACCCCCATACAACGGAAACTTGACGATCTATATGGGCTTTTGAGATTCCTTGGGTCAAGTCCTTTTGATGTTCTCCGATGGTGGACTGATGTTATTTCCAATCCATATGAGGTATGGAACAGGTTCATCAGAGAAGGAAGTATGTTTAACTCCTCCATAAATGCATATTCTCAAAGAGCCAGGATTTGTATGTCTTTTCGGGCAATGGAAGAAAACCAAACAGGACATAAGCCAGCAAAGAGCATGCTTCTCAATGAAAATTGTTGATATGCATGACATTAATGCACACCTTACTAAAATAGCTCTTTTAGAGATCAAGCATATGGATTTTTTTGCTTTCACATTAGTCATGCACATCTGTGTTTGATGTGTGGGCTTGGTTGTGTGAGTTTCTTATAAATATCTCATGGTGTTGTTGCCAAATGTTTGGTTTATAGTTTGTTATTTTTCTCATATATTGCAGAGGCGAGATGCTGGAGCTATGGCTTTCACTCACCACTTCTTCAAACAACTTATGTGGAGGTCCTCAAAAGCGCATGTTTGGGATGAACTACAACTTCCTCCTCAGGAGGAATGTGTCTCTTGGCTCTCTTTTTCACCAATTGAAGAGCACTTCTACCAGAGGCAACATGAAACTTGTGTGGATGATGCCCGTGAAGTTGTTGAAAGCTTTAAGGATGATGTCAGAAAGAAAACAACAGGCAAGTGAAGACTTGTGAAGCATTAGGTTGTGGAGCAATCTTTAGATCTTACATATTTTCCCATCCTTCCAGTTTCATCTAACCTGATTGTAATGATATTCTCGTCCAGATTCAGTGTCATCTGATGCTTCAACTGAACGTTATATCACCAATGTGGAAGCTTCCAAGCTGTTTAACTCACTCCTAAAGCTTCGGCAAGCTTGCTGTCATCCTCAAGTCGGAAGTTCTGGTCTACGTTCTCTGCAGAAGTCTCCCATGACCATGGAAGAAATACTGTCGGTGGGTTTAATTCGAGCACAAATTATCATTTTAGTAAAAGGCCCCTGCCTGTCTTAGTAGTACTTTTAGTTTAGTCTATAATTTGGTTCTCTTTTCTGCAGGTTCTTATTGGAAAGACAAAGGTAGAAGGTGAGGAAGCCCTCAGGAAACTAGTTGTTGCATTGAATGGACTTGCCGGTATATCAATGATCAAGCAAGATTTTCCTCACGCTGTATTATTGTATAAAGAAGCGCTGGATTTTGTTAAAGAGCACTCTGATGATTTCCGCTTGGATCCTTTGTTGAATATTCACATTCATTATAACCTTGCTGAGGCATTACTACTCCCTGATAATTGCTCAGAGGAGAAGTCTGTTTCAGGAGACTGTGAGAAAGTACTAGAATCTGGTATGAATGAAACTAGTAGATGCAATCCCAGTTTGGGAGTAGTATCCGATGATTTACTTAATGTTCGTGATGAAACAAATCCTGGGATTCAGCCTCATGTATCACTACATATTCAATGCTTGAGAATAGCATGCGAGGATCTAAAACAGAAATTCTTGTCGGTATTTACTTCAAAGTTATCCCTTGCTCAGCAAGAGTTCAGAAGGTCATATGAACAGGTCTGTTTTTGAGATATCTTATATCTACAAGCTATATTAAATAAATTTAATTCGAAGATCTTCTAAGGCAGCCGTTATTGTGCCCAGTGGTGGGTCGGGGGGGGGGGGGGGGGGGGGGTGTTTTGTTGT
>JAYJMF010334544.1:0-12847 GCA_036873715.1 Salvia sclarea
ATTGCAAGGTAATATCATAACAAGTAACACTACATCACTCATTCACTTAATAATGCACATAAAGACATTAACCAAGGCATTCGAGCAATACACATATAAGGTTGGAGATTGGCAGTTTTAAGGTTCAATTAGAAAGTGTACCGAGGGTTCATTTATTAGTGTTTGAGGACAAAGAATACCTTTCTGGAAAGATTATCATGTCTAGTTTACTATGGAAAAGGATTCACTTGAATATCCTAAGTGAGTTGGGAGATATGTACATGTTTTCAAGACGCCGCAGTTGAAGACAGTTTTGTGTAGTGTGTGTGACTATAGTAAAACATTTTGGATGGAGCTTAGATTTTTGAGGTAGGTTTTGGACATCCTAAGGTAGCATCATACTGAGTTAGGGCTCAAAAGGTTTAGTCCCTATTTAGAAATTATTCTTAGAAGTCGATTATGAAGACAATAGTTGGACAGAAAGATGTTGTGACTTTGTAAAGATCATTTGGGGTATTAAAACACATTCGTTTGGCCTGAAATTTATAGGACATGTTAATAACACACTAAGGTAAGGCATACTCAAATTTAGAAGAAAGGGGATAAGTGAAACTGGAGATATAAATATTTTAAGATGAGATTTTAATTCACGCCGACAGTTTCAGCAGTGTTGATAAAACAATTTTGATGAGCTGTTTAGACTTGAGATAAAATTATAGAAAAATTTATAGACATACTAGACTCACTAGATAATATTGTATAAAATTTATGGGATTTATGGAATGATTTAATGTATGAATAAAATCCACACAAGGTGACGAACAGAATCTGGAAAGGCCTTACTTTGACAAGTGTTCATATTTTAGTACTTTAGAGATTATAATCTTGCCAACATTATCATGGTGTTGCACGAATTTACCTTGTACTATAGCACACATCACAACACATTAATCATCATACCGAGGTCATCAAGCTCATCTCAAAAGTAAGACATGTTACCACAAGCATATAGACATTATTAAGCAAAAGTGTAACAAGACAACATAGATAAAATCGTACGCAAGCATTATGTCAAAATAAGAATCCTAGATTTATTATGCATCATCATCTCATAGCCATCAACATACGATCATGCTTATCATATCATCATATTACTCATACCATTATAAGAATTCATTTATCATCATATCATAATCATGGATCTAAGTCTTAGGCACATAGTCATGCTCATCACATCATACACATATATATAATCATATATCTCATAACATAACTATTGACATATAGTTATCATAGCGCATAGTCATAAATTAAACATCATGGTACCTAGTCATGCTTGTTCTATAGTATATATCTCTTCATGCGGAATCATATCATAACACTTCAACACACATATAACCGATATCATGTTACCCTAGAACATGTTTGTGCTTACTATATGATATGCATGAGAGAGTATGAGAAAGAGGATGGACGATATGGACCTTGGGGATGAAGAGGATGAGGAGGGGGAGACGTGAGTGTCGAGAGAGGTGGCGACTTCGAGATCCTTCCCGATCTCGAAGGACACGGATGCGGTTGGGTGGAGCTTCCTTTACCAATGTAGGATGTTTGGTAAAGAGAGAATAAGCTCCACCGAAGATGGAGGTAGAGACGATGATGATGATATTGCAAGGGGAAAGCGGAAGAGATATTGGGGTGTATGTGAGGTGGTGATGTTGGCCATCGGCCAACGTTGGCCAACGTTGCTGAAGGGGGATAAGGCCGAAATGGCGTGAGGTGAAGAGGGGAAGTGGTTCATGTGAGTCTTGACCGGGTGAGAGGCAACTCGGTCGAGTCGAGTGCCGATGTGGATGGGTGAGTGAGTGAGTGACTCGGTGGTGACTCGGACTCAGGGTGACTCGGTAGTTGGCCATGGTCAAGTGGTGACCGATGGCTTGGGGGAGGTGAGGGACATCCGGCTCGGTAGGGACGAGCCGAAGGATAGCTTGGTGTGAGCTAGAGTGAGGTGATGGAGTGAGAGGAGTATGGCTTGATATGATAAAGCCGAAGAAAGGTGTCGCGGCCAAGGAGAACCCGAGGAGGTACCAACGGCCAAGGAGGGCCGAGGGGTACTCACGATTAGGGGTGGCCGGAGAGTGTGAGTTTTGGGTGAGGCGAGTGGTGTGTGGCTCGGGCAAGGGTGCCACGGCCGAGGGTGATCGGATGGGAGCCGGTGGTCGGGGGACGACGACCGAGTGCTCAAGGGAAGGAGAGGATGGAGAGTGGCCCGAGGGCTTATAGCTACAAAAGGGGTTCGGTCGAGCCAAAGGTGGCTCAAGGAAAAGGGCTAGACGCCTTAGCCAAGTGGTGACTAAGGGATGGTGATGGAGTTGGTGATCACGGCTAGAGAGAGAGTTGAGCCGAGGGCTATGGCTCGAGAGGAGGCTTGACTGGACCGAGGGTGACTCGGTCGAGCCGAAGGTGGCTCAAGGGTAGCCAAGCTGAGGGTGGCTCAGTCGGACCTATGGCTCAAGGGGTGATTGAGCCGAGGGAATGGTGTATGTGGTGGTGCCTCGACCAAGTGGTGGCCGAGGGTGGCTCAAGGTGGTTGAGCCTAGGGTGGCTCGGGGGCTAGGCCGAGCCAAGGGTGGCTCGGGTAGTGAGGAGGTGACGCCTTGGCCAAGTGGTGGCCAAGGGTGGCGATGGCGACCGGAGGCGGTGGCCAAAGGCAGTGGCAGCACCGGCCGAGGAGGGGGGGCGGCCAAGGGGGAGAAGTAGAGAGAATGAGGAGCTTCTCTCTCTAGAAGATGAGAGTGAAGTGGAGGTGTGAGGATTTGTGAAGGGGTGTGGGGGTATTTATAGGTGTGGAAGAGTGAGGGGGTGATGTGGAGGTGAGTAGGATAGAGAATAGGAAAGGGACAAAAATCTTAGTTGGAAGATATTGTCTCCCATGTGTGTGGACAAAGAATCCTAGCTAGGTTTGTAGGATAAGGAATCTTGAATAGGACAGAGAGGAAGAAGACGAAATAGATTGCTAGTGTATTTTGTTGCGGGTGCGTGAAATACAGTACCGGAAATGAGGTGTGATCGCGGTATTAAATGGAAGTCGGGTATAATCATGGGAGAAAAGTCGGAATAAAATACGGAGATGGGCGTATAGGAGGAAGGGACGAGATTGATGAGGATGACTTATGCATGCACATAAAAATTCATACTGAATAACATATATTGTGTGCGTGCACAGGTGTGGGCATGTAGGCGTGTTCGAGTGGGTGTGCGCATGCATGCAAATCTTTATAAAATACAAGAATATCGAATTATAGTCTGAAAATATTTTTATACTCGTGGAATTAAAATATGTGCATGCAATTGGGCACGTAATAATTATGCACATACGGATAAAAATATAGGTAAACCAATTTATCACATAAGCACGGTCAAAATTTTAAATAGGTCATATAAACGCGTTTAGGAATAATTATAAATAAACACATTTAAATAAATAAATAAATAATTTTAATATTTTCGCATTTTTGAGAAGCCTGCTCGGAGCGGGCCGCTACACAACGCAATAGCAGATGGCGGCAAAAGTGGTGCTATGCGACATAAACCCCCTGTTGTGCAATTTCGGAATGGATGATGGGGTCCAATTGTTGCAAACAATTTTGAATTAAAGCTCGGTCCCATGCATCACTATGGTCCAATAGGAGCAGTATGAGGGAAGAAAGAGAAGATCCCAATGGCCATCTCTCGTGATTTTTGGAAATAAGTGACACCATCAAGAAGATTGGAGTCCTAGCTGATACGATTCGGTTGCATATGCTCGGTTTTTCTCTTCGTGACGAGGCTAATTGATCAGCCTATTTTTCTAAAACAAAATAGTGTAGTGAGAGGACAAGTAAAATATCGACTGCACATGGATTGTGATAACGAACTAAGGCAATCATCTTACTCGAATGTCTCCTATTATCTAAACGGGGAAGTTTTATATGTGATGTGTGTGACTAGAATGTAAAAAAAGTAATTAAACTTATAACAATTAAACCAATTAATGAGAAAACGACCATAGGACGACAATCCCTAATTAAATATATACTTGTTATCTTTATTAACCAACTTATTAATTTAATCCAACTATGATGGGATACTCTAATGTAATCTAAGGATCCTAATTGAGGCACCCCTAGATAGTGGGTTAGTCTATACTCTATCTCCTTACAGGACTCTAGAGATTAAACTAGTTACCAAAAGCTATTAATTAATTTATTCCCCTATGATCTCAACTCTCGGATGAGGTAATCGAAAATCATATGAAACACCCTATAATCGATTATGAGATAAAATCGGTTAGTCTAAATCCCACAACTAGACATGCAAGATTATTGATCACTTAACCTAGCATGGATTAAGCACATTAGGGGTTGAATCATAAGTTTGGAAAGAAAAAAAGGTTTAATAAAGACAACTTGTATAAACTCAATTAGTTCATGTGCATCCTAGGATCATAAATAGTTTAGTTACTCATGATGCTAGAAACAAACATATATAAATAATTAAAAGACATAAATAAAAGTAGAGAAGAGAAGATAAAACCCGTAATGATGAAATAAACTTGCTTGAATAAACTTGACTTGCTCCAACGTTTGAACAATCGAAGAACGAAAAGTAAATTGCTAACTAAACTTGAAAGTAAACTTGCTAGGGTTCAAAGCTATGGAATGATATTGAAGGATGATTACAAAGGGTTGCAATAAGGCCTATTTATAGTGTATAAATCGTGCATAGCAATCCCCGTCGAAAAAGGAAACCAATTGGACCTCGAAAAGGTAATTTGACTGTGTTTAGAAGACCCTCGTCGGGCGCCTGTCGGCCTGCGTGTCGATCGATAGGCTGCCCGACAGGAGGGGCTGTCGGTCACTGACTCGGGCTGGTGAGTCGGGGCGGCTGTCGGCCTGCCTGTCGATCGACGGCCTGCCTTACGATCGACAGGCTGCCCGACAAGCTCCAATTTTGGCCCCATCGACTCCTTCTTCGTCTCTCTTCACGTCCTTGATGTCTTAGGTCTTCACTCTCGTCTTCGGGTGCTTGTTTTCATGCCAATGAACCTACAAAACACCGAAAACAATCCAAGCGTAGCATAGCTCGACTAAAATATAAAATCATACTAAAACGAGCTTAAATTACATATATCAAGGATAAAACAACTCTAAAACGGGATGCTAAACATAACAAAAACGACATTTATCACTAATGAGTGGTTCAACAGTCTGGATCGAGAAAAAATTCCAACATGGGAGGTTATGTAGGCATGGTTTCGACATCTAATCTGCTTTCATGGCTCTTCGGACCCTTCTCTTTAGGCGTGGTGAAGATTAGGCCATTCTATGGGTTCAATTTTATTAATTTAAAGGCCCAACGACGATAAGAGGATGGTATGTAAAACCATCCTCATCAACTACTCCCTCTATCATAGTGGAAACATTATATCCTCCATTAGAATATAGAAAAAAGACTGATTATAAGTTTTAATCTTTTCGTTGGTTCTGATTCTTCTTATATCAGAACTATTGACAATTCTTCTCTCTCATTCTGATGCTTATCTCAACTTGTTCTTACTTTTCGATTTCTCGCACCTACAAAAAAGTGTTGGTTTCAGTTCTACACAAGTGTTCTTGTACCTTTTTATTTTTCCATGCAATAAGGTTCTGAGGGTATATTCCCCTCGACCCCCCCCCCCCCCCACACCAACACCCCCACCTCCCTCGAGTGACGTATTTATGATCATATAAACGGATCAATATGTATTTTAGAAGAACATAACTTAAATTAAACAAATAAAAATATAGATATAGATATGGAAAAAAATGAAAAGCTCCAATGTAAATAAATAATAAGGATAACTAAAATTTAAATAAAATTAATATAAAGACCAAAAAGAGCCCCAATATAAAAAAAAATTGAAGAAACATAATGAAACTAAGTAAAAACAATGAAGAAAAGAAAAAGAAAAATTAATAAAATGAAAATACATAAAAAAATTGGAAAGTGAAGCGCCAAGAATTGATCAACCTTCTCTATAGAATAGTTTAAAGAACTTAACCATTGCATCAATAACATTAATTGACATTTAGTGAGAATACATATTAATTATACTCATAAGCTCCAGTTTTTTTGTGGTATATAGTTCCGGGCCTAGCTATGCGAGTTTGAATAGGATTGGATCCTACCTCATGGGTACAATACAACCTATTCTATGGGAGATTATGGATAATTATTAGGTAATAATCTTGCTTACTATTTCTAAAGAGACAAATTGCTTGAGAATATTGGATATATTATGTAAATGTTTACTTAATATAATTATCTACAAATTTAATGAAATCATTTCGTTAAGATAAATTTTGAATTTTATAGATTGGAGAATGGTTATAATATAAAGTAGAAAGAAAATTTGGAACTAAAAATGCAAAATGAAGAATAGAGAATTGTGTAGATGCCACTTGGGACCTTAAATTACGTAGAAAACTTCGAACCATAATTGTATACATAATAGATTTGTAATGTTTTTTTATTCGAGGTAACTTTTAAAAATAGCACTTTGCTAGTAAAGATAAATTTATATTTTTACAAGTATTTTCATGTGGATAAATTTATATTACACATTTAAAGAATGGCAACATTTTGTATTTTTTATTTATTTATGACAACAAGATGAGTATTTATAGTAGTTAGTAGCACATGTATAATATGATGTATATCTAATTGTGATTGTTACGAGCACAGCTGAGCTGACACATGACAAGACGCAGATATATGAATTATGGAAAAAAGATACTCCCTCTTTTTCTTTTTATCTCAATGCAATTTTTTATTTGGGGTGTATTTTTTGTAATGGCACTTGCCTAAAAAGGAAATAAATTTGCTTTAGAAAAATAGTTACACCATTTTACAAACAAAAGCACTACTTTCTTAATCAATAGGTGACAAGCTAAAGAAAAGGGAGGGAGTAGTGGTATACCAACAAGTATGTGTTATCTGTGGAGAAGTGAAGAATAGTTCTTGACAGGTAGCGGCTATCATCACTCTCACTCTCACTCATTTATAAAATGATTGTACGATGAATACTGTAAACCGGTTCTCGAGGTCCTTCACATGCTTTTGAACTTGGTAACTTGGGCATATCGTCTTGTGCACATTTCTAACAATTAGCAATCTTTGGGAAGTTGTGAAACAGTGATCTTCATATCTCATCACAGGTAAACAGTTGCTCTATTTAAGTAACTCATTCTTTTCGTTAAACAACAATCGAACGAGCTAGTTTTAATTTTGAACTTGTTAAGAAGGAGATTGAGCTCATGGAGGAGCTGAGAAGGTCAGCAAACTTTGAAGCCAGTATCTGGGATGACGATTACATTCAGTCCCTCACAAGTTCATATGCGGTAATTGCCATTTATTTCAATTAATCGTATATTGATATATGAGAAATCTAAATGTTGTTATATATATTCAGGGGGGAAACTACGTAGGTGAGGCTGAGAAGCTGAAAGATCTGGTGAAAATAATGATAGACGAAACGGAAGACGTGGTGAACCAACTTGAGCTTATCGACAATCTGCAGAGGCTGGGTTTATCTCACCACTTGGAGTTGGAGGATCGCATTGCAAAAATGTTACACAACATTTATGAAAATTTCCAACACATGGAAAAGGACTTGTACGTCACAGCTCTCGGATTCAGACTTCTCAGACAACATGGACATCATGTTCCTCAAGGTTAAATATATGTGAATGGTGGTATTAGTATTTATATAGTACTACTTGACAAGTAAGTAATTAACTTAATGAATTGTTGTTCCAGAGGTTTTCTGCAGTTTCATGGACGATGTAGGAAATTTCAGGGCGTGGCTGTGTGAAGACGTGAGAGGGCTGCTATCGTTGTACGAAGCTTCGTATTTATCCGCGGAAGGGGAAAGCATACTGGACTTGGCCAAAGATTTCTCACGGGATCATCTTGGTCGAGGGCTGGACCACATTACAGAGGTGCACGTAGCCGAGCAAGTGAGGCATGCTTTGGAGCTGCCTCTGCACTGGAGAATGGGGAGACTAGAAGCCAAGTGGTTCATACAAGCTTATGAGAATACATCTGAAGCAAACCTTATTCTGGTGGAGCTATCTAAGTTGGACTTCAACATGGTTCAGGCAACGTACCAGGAAGAGCTCAAGCGCATGTCAAGGTATATATACTCACTACCATTGGTTTCTTTATAACTTTACCAATACATTACAACTACACAGGTGGTATAAAGAAAGTGGTCTGCCGGAGAAGTTGGGATTTGCAAGGCACCGACTGGCAGAGTGTTTCTTGTGGGCTATGGGATTTGTCCCGGAGCGTCAGCATGGATATTCGAGGGAGGTTTTGGTCAAGATTGCGGTGTTGATCACAATCATGGATGACATATACGACGTGTATGGATCCTTGGAAGAACTCCAATTGTTCACTCAAACAATCGAGAGGTTTCACTTCATTCACATATCAAATGTCCGCATCATTGTGACTACTTACACTGCTTACCTACTACAGGTGGGATATTAATTCTCTGGACAGCCTTCCTGAATATATGAGGATTTTCTTCTTAGCTCTCTTCAACTCCGCCAACGAGTTGGCTTATGATATTCTGAGGGACCAAGGTTTCAACGTTATCTCAAATTTGAGGAAACTGGTAAAATTAAACACATGTGTATTAATTAATTTATACTAGTATTCAGAGAAATGAAATGATGTTTCAGTGGACACAGCTGAGTAGGGCTTACTACTTAGAAGCGAAATGGTTTCACAGTGGATATGTCCCAACCACGGATGAGTACCTAAAACAAGCATGGATTTCCATTTCGGGTCCTCTGCTTCTGTTTTATGCTTACTTCACCACAAATCCTATATGCAACAAGGAACTGCACATGTTGGAGCAATATCCTGGTATCATTCGTTGGCCATCCACGGTTCTTCGTTTGGCGGATGACTTGGGAACTTCATCTGTAAGAATATTAAACTACTAATATAGATTCAATTATGCTAATTCTGATATATACACACACCGGTAATCAAAACAGGATGAAATGAAACGAGGGGACGTTCCGAAATCAGTGCAGTGCTACATGAAGGAAACAGGATGCTCCGAGGAGGATGCTCGGAAGCACGTGAAGCAATTGATGGAGGCAGCAATGAAGCGAATGAACAAAGAGATAGTAATGGAGAAGCCCTTGAAGAATTTTGGTGACACTGCCATGAATCTTGGACGAATTTCACTCTGCTTTTATCAACATGGGGATGGCTTCGGCCTTCCCCACTCCCAAACAAAGCAAAATATGGTCTCGCTCCTTGTTCAACCCTTCCCTATGCATCTTAATTAACTCGCTCTTACATTTTATTTTCCAACCTATGCACCTTAATTAATTTCTACTCCATTATGTATTATTATCATCAACTATGTACGTTGCTTTTATACTGTGTCTTCTTCACTCAATGTCACAGCTTATATATATATAGATATTCAATACGCGCCGATCTAAATTAATTGTTTCGATTTCCCCACAATGTCAATGAAATTCAAACTAGTGTACAAGTTATATTTGACATCTGTTTTTCTTTCTCAATCAATTCAGACAATGTCAGGATTAATAAACGGAAAAGATGAGCATGATGTATACAAATAGGAACATGATGAGGAAACTTAACAAGGTAGCATGTTTAACATCTTTACCAGTTTTCACATTGCATGGCGTATTGGTATGAAATACAGCGTGTGTGTGTGTGTGTGTGTGTGTGTAAAAGAAATCAGCAAACACAGAGTAGAAGCTCCAAATAAAGAAATGTAAACTTGAATATGAAAATAGGGAAACTATACTGTTTTGACCCGAAAATCACATTTTCTTTTATGTATGGTCTGGACCTATTATTATAAAGAACTTATTTGACAAAATTTGGTTTGTCTATTATACACTTTTATATATTTAATTTAAGGTCAATAGTTTTAAGAGACAAAAAGGGATCTCAACTAGTATTTAACAGAACAGAGAAGTTAAAAAATTTATCTACTATTCTGAAAACATGAAAATAGTGATTTTTTTATTATTAAAAGTTTTAAATATCCTTACTCACTCTTTTTTACCATTATTGTTAATTAATGTTTCCAAAATCAGATTTAAGTTTATAAATAGTGGTAAATTAGAAAACTGAATATGAAAGTTAGAGCATAATTCTTGGCGACTTTTGAAGATAATCCGACGAATTTCCAGCTACTTGCTTCTAAGTGAAATCGATGTTTTACGACGACATTGGTTCGTAGACGATGCTGAATGTACCATTTTACCCCCTCTGTCTTTTTAAGTTTGGCACCTTTCTATTTTAGGTTGTCCATTTAGTAATGACACTTTTCAAATAAGGAAATAAATTTGCCTTAAAAAATTGGTCAACAAAAGTGATTATACCATTTTACACACAAAAACACCAATTTCTTAATTTCCGTGCCGAAAAGATATGTGTCAAGCTTAAGAAGACGGAAGGAATATAAAATAAGCCGCTCAAGCTCTATTTTTGGTGGTTAAACCCAGCCTCTTATACTTCATCTCTTGCGTTTTCCAGCCAAGTTTAAAACCCGAACATCTCAATTCTCAAGCTTTGGAAAAAGGAGTTGACTAGTTGGTTTTATTATTGGTATATGCTATATGCAATAAATATATCGAATTACATGTGATATGAATTGTCTTTTTAATGAATTTAGAGTGGTTTTGATGTTTTGTTCAACAAAATGCTCCTCTATGTACAACTAAGATTTTATATTTAAGGGTTTAAGGGTACGATAAATATTACTTCATTCGTCGAAGAAATAGCTTCGAGATGTGAGATACTTTGCCTTTATCATCCTTTTTGGTTAGTTAGGGTGTCTCCAATGGTAGCACTAGTTTCTAGTTTCTTCACATGCCACATAAGTTTTTAGAAATTAGTTTCTTTTTTCTCTCTTATGTTCTTCAATGGTAAAACTAGTTTCTAAATTTTTTTAGGGTCCCACTATAATACATGAGGCACATTCTGGTGCAACCTACCGCACACTGTGCGACCGGGTCAATGGACCGGGTCAACGGTCAACGCGGGTCAACGGTCAACAGCTCCGCCTTCGACTTCGAAAATTAATATATAGATAATGAGACCGGCAATAATTTTGTCTTTGAGCTCGCTCCGGGTTCGCCTTCGACTCCCCCTCGCTCGACTAATGGCTTAGAATATGAGCGGCAAACATTTGGTGTTTTAAAACACGGACTGATAGGCATAAAAATTGGCACTTAGCACTTTTCAAAACGACACTATTAGGCATAAAAAAATGGCACTTGACACTTTTAAAAACACGGCACTGGTAAGCATAAAAAATGGCATCGCTGGGCATAAAAAATAGCACTTGGCACTTTTCGCAAAAAATCAAAAAAAAAAGTCAACGG
Source organism: Salvia sclarea (assembly GCA_036873715.1). Taxonomy (NCBI): domain Eukaryota; kingdom Viridiplantae; phylum Streptophyta; class Magnoliopsida; order Lamiales; family Lamiaceae; genus Salvia; species Salvia sclarea. Next base: position 11,451 of record JAYJMF010334544.1, read on the forward strand.
CCGACCCGGTCAACGTCAACGCGGGCCGTTGACCCGCCGCACTGGTGCAACAGATTGCACCAAAATATTTGCGATAATACATACTCTCTATATCTATATATAGTTATCAATTAATGTTATTTATTATATTATTTATACATTATTCAAATATTTAAATTATATATGAGATAATTTTTTTAATTATCAAATTAAAAATAATTTTCTATTTATAAATAACAATGAAATTTATAATAATAAAAATCAAATTACATTACTGAATAGAAAATAGAAAAGCTCGGCAATCAATGCCATATAAAAAGATTTTTAAAAAAAAAAGGTAAAACAGATAAACAAAAGGAGAAGGAAAATGATTTCACAGTATTAAATAAATAGAAAATGGAAAAGCTGGCAAATCACTTTGTTTTCACGCGCGTGTAGTTGAGCCACCAATCCAAGGAGGCGTTGCTTTTCACGCACCCTTGTTGTACGCGCTCAGCATTATAAAGAAACTAATTCTTATTTGAAACTAGTTTCTCAATTTTATTTTAGGAACTAAAAACTACATATTCTAACGATCATTTCTTTATTTTAAAACTAAAAACTACACCATCGAAAACACCCTTAGGCCCCTTGTTGAACTAGAAACTACATACTCTAATGATCATTTCTTTATTTTAAAACTAGAAACTACACCATTTGAGACATCCTTAGACCCCTCGTTTCTTTCGTCTGATATTGGTAATGCTGGTACCTCTGTACTCTTTCTCTCACTACTCTCTTAATAAATTTTCCTTTTTTGGGTAAATTCGACCCTACAGCCCCATGTATAACATCCCCCCATCTCACCTTACACGTGTCCACTTAAAATATATAATTTTAACCTTTTCAAAAATAAAGATTTATTTCTCCTTTAGTTAACTAACTCACCATGGTTCTATTGGGGTCTCACACATTTTATCTCTCCTACTTTTTTTTTCAACTAGGGCCCACATTATTTCTCTCTCCTACTTCACTACCTTTCTCTGTTTAGACACACGTAAAATCACTCTCTCTTCTCCCTCTCTCACACATAGCCCCTTTAACCTCCATACACACACAAAATTACTCTCTCTCACACATAGTCCCTTCAACCTCCACTTTATTTTTATAATTTTGTGAATTCCATAACTAATGGGAAGAGATAAATCAGAAATTTTCCTTGCTTCTTTTTAATTATTCGTACCCCAACAAAAATCAACCTCCATTTTCAATTCTGTGAGCTCTTCAACCGAAATTTTTTCCAGATCTTGGGTGAAGCACGGGTGGAGCCATGCTTGGGCTAACGTGAGCTCAAGCCCATGTCAAATAAAAATAATTTATTTAGTTGGAAGAAACGAACATCGAACTAATTTTTTGGTGTTTTGGCGTAAACAAGAAGA
>JAYJMF010334765.1:0-12844 GCA_036873715.1 Salvia sclarea
AAAGGAGATGCCGTAATGTTCCTTTTTGTTATAAATTTATCACTAGATTATGAGGATAAGAAATTATTAGAAAATTTTAACATATTTTAGTTGTTCTACTTAAGTGGAAGATATATATTATCACATGACCCCTACATGATAATATATATTATTCACAATTGAAATGAAAATGAAAGAAAATAATGGGATGCTCAAGAAAAACTTCCATTCTGACGAGATAAAATTATCTAGTCTATAGAACATATAAAAATGGCGGAAAAGAATGAAAAATATTTGTTTTCATGTTTTTCCATAAATGAAAACACACTCTTACAAGGTTACGGTATTACAATTGTAAGTGCAAATACTAGCTAAGTTAGTTAATGTTAGAGCCTACGATTCTATTCTAATTTTGCCTTCTTCATAATTCTTTAACTTGTTGTGTTTCATGGTTAAACTTTGCTAGCGCTTTTGCAATCCAATGTGGAAATTAACTAGATCTAATACATGATAAAACATTTAATCCTTAACGAAAATGGTGAAATGCACAACACAATGAATAATAACGTGGTGTAAGATTTTAGTTTTCAATATAGTTGTAATTTATATTACAAAATTATCGCTCATTATTTAGTATAACCTGATATAAATTAGAATCCATCTTTATATTAAAATAATACTCCCCCACTTGGCCACTTCAATAATTTAATGCTCTCATTTTATAATTTGATTAATATATATCTTGCTAGCTGTACGCTTGTGTCATAGGTTGTCCTCGCATGTTTTATAACAACCAAACTGGTATTCTCCCCATTAATCCCACAAGAGTTCGGCTTGTATTCCATCGGAGTGTCCATCAGAGTTGATACTTCTTTTTCGAAAAGTCTTTATTATTTAGATAATTTTAAATAATACTCTTTTTGTCCTCAATAAGTATGCGGAGAGAGAAGTGACACGAATTTTAATAAAAAGTGTGATAAAGTGAATTTGAGTGGAGAAAGGGTTCCACTTTTTGATAAAGTGTATGTATGTTAGTTGGAAATTGTTGACTTTTTGATTAAGTGAATTTCTAAAAAAGGAACGCGCACACTTATGAGGGGCGGACGGAAAAGGAAAATTGCGCACGCTTATCCGCGACGAGAGGAATATATATATCTATTAATACTTTACCCCATCTTAAAATTGCAAAGGAATCAATTTTGATGGCACGGAGGAAATAAATAATTCTAGTTTATTATGACTTTTGGTTTTGGTCATTGTTATATTTTAAGTAATCATTTTCTGCATTTCATCATACCCATTAGATAATTGTTGTATTTGACCATAATCGTGGCTCTTTGAATTAAAATCCCTTCCCACTTATCAAAGCTCTACCGTTCAAATCACACTCGCAGGCGACACAAGTGAAGATAACAAGAAACATCACAAAACAGGTATTTTTCCCTCTCCTTAGATCGGAATAATTTTGATATTCACATGTTTTCAGATGCTTTTATCAGATCGAAAACGTTAGATTTTTTGAAAAGGTTTGGTAATCTTATGCAACCCAAAAGCATCTCAGAGTCTAAATGATTCAATAGCTAAAGACGTAAATTTTATTCGTTTAGATCTTCAAGTTTCCTCCACATAATGGCGTCATAAATCAATAAGCACAAATCAAGATAGAAGAACGAAGTTAAAGCAGAAATATATATCATCACAAGCTGCAGGAAATTGTTCTATCTGGACTTCTCGAAAAAGTTTAGGTGAAATAAATGAGCTAATTAGATATACAAAACATCAATATATAGCCTGGAACTTATAAATGAGAACGCTAAAAACACTCACCTTTTAGATTTAGAATCTTGTGTTGGAGTGTGAAGCTTGAATGTAGTGAACACTAGAGCTTGATAGCTGTGTTCAGAAAAAAATTGGGCCCATGGGCTTGACTCAAACGGAATCCTAATGAGCTTATCATTAGGGTTTGGTTATTATTATATTTAAATTTAAATATCCCCTCATATATATATATATGCATCATTTGACCCGACACATGTTTCAATAAAATTTAGTTGATTTTTGCTTAAATGGAGAATGGGTTCCCACAGAGGATATGTAAGGTAACATTATAAAAGTAAAATATAATGTAGAGTCACTTCCCAAAATAGAAATTTGTACTCCCTCATTCCACCAAGGATATACCTCTTTCTGAACAACACGAGTTTTAATAAAAATTGGTAGTGTGTGAGTGGAGAAAAAGTAACTTTAAAATGTATGGTTGATTATTGTAAGTTGTGTGAGTAACTACTTTAAATGGAAAGTGGTATATTTTTTGTGGACGTACCAAAAAAGAAAATTGTGGCATATCTTTGGTGCACGGAGGGAGTATAATTTTGAGGGATGTACGAGACAGAGGAAGTAGTTGTTTATTCCATTCTATGCTGAATATCTGAAATACTATAGTGCAAAACTTATAGCTTGACTTCACCCCGAGATGTAGTCAGCAAGATGAACTGGGTAAAGAATTCTCGTGTGTCCATTCTCTCTTTGTAAATGTGGTGTGTGTTTTCCTAGAAACTTAATTGCTCATTTTTTCTTAGTATGTCTCTTTTACTATTAATTTGAGGATTGAGATAGAAGTTTAACATTTCTAAGGGTGAAAAGGAGATAATTGCCATAACTGACGCAGTTTGATTCAAGCAGGCTGGAAGTTAAAAGCAGAGTCATGGCGGAGGCGATCTTCTTATCAGCGATACAACAGATGGAGCGTTCGATTGCTGAGTTGGTTGCAGATGAGTTCAAATTCTTCGTAGAGCAAATGGAAGAGTCAATCAAAGATCTGAGAATGATCATGGATTTGATGAGAGACAATAAACTGGAAGAGCGATGCAGGCTATCTTACCTGATAGGTGACCTCGTCGAGTTAGCTCAAGATTTCCTCAACACTGAAGATGGCAATTTCTATATGGAGGTCCCAGGCATCCGAATCTGGCTCGAAAAGATAAAAAGGTGCGTGCTGGAACCGGGAGATGAGGAGGAGAGACGAGAAACCGGTGGAGAAGGAGAAGGAGATGAAGATGTGGTTGGGTTGGAGGAACACGTGGAAGCCGTGCTTAACGAAGGCATTTTCAACGAGCCACTCGAGTTGCAGCATGTTCAAATCGGGGGCATGGTTGGTATTGGGAAGACGACTCTGGCTAGACAACTATACAACCATGAAGAAGTTGTGGATCAATTCAAGCGTCGTGCTTGGGTGTGTGTTTCCGGTGAGCTGAGTTATAAAGAGCTGCTTATCAAACTATTACAACAGGTGGTTGTAGAGAGTGAGGATATGGAAAATGCGTCGTTTTTGGAGGAAATGGAGCGTGCAGATAACCAGAGTCTGCAGCAGATGCTTTGCCGGAAACTGCAAGGAATGCAATATTTCATAGTTATTGACGACCTTCCAAGAGATATGAGCTTGCGACCTATCCTCAGAGGTCTTGCAAGGGAAGGTATGTTCTTTTTTTTTTTTTTTTTTAAAGGGACAAAGTTAATTGTTAGAAGTTAAGAAGTTAGTTCACCAAGCACCCAATACTCCAAGAATATATATATCACCAATCCTCCTTATAACTCCAAATTCGTTTCCATCGAACCCGGGTCTTCCACTAAGGGAGGAACCCGGTGGCCAGTGGGCTAAGCCCCCTGGTTGGGAAGGTATGTTCTTGCTTTTGTTCTTTATTTATTTTGATCTAACCATTTCTTTTTATACTTGTGCAAAGAGGAAAGTTAATAATTCCAACTACATTTATAGAGTAGGAAATGTTTCATATGCATTATTTATTACACATAGTAGTACTAGTTTCAAATTTTAAAATTCTTCAAATATTTCAAAATCCAAATAAATTCCTAGAATATTAGTTAATTAATGCATGTTGGAACTAAATTTGAATATTCATTTTTATAATTCCAACGGGTGGAGTATCATGGAAATTTTGATTCTGACAATTTGTCCATATATCCATAAGTACTTTTGGTGTTTCTTTTTTCGTGAGTTTATTTAAAATTTGTAATACCTAGCTTACAGTTGGATGTGCATCAAGAGTTATAATAACGACAAATATCTAGGTTTTTTAATAAGTAATTTTTTACTTTATCATAATAATAAAGTATGCTTTTGAAAATTTGCTTTATATGTCTTTTGAACTTGTTAATTTATTAAGTCACATGATATTATAAAACTAAAATTGCATGTAATTTAATAGGAAGGAACCTAACACGTAACGTGTGACAAATTAAATAATTTTGTATCCAATTAAATTGCCTAGCTAAGCTTGTTCAATAACCTTCTGAGTGTCCTGTTCGTTTTTATGTAAGTAGATTGCTGATCACAAGTCGATCTGGATTCATACAACCAAGAATCCATTATAGTCACGACATAAAAACTTTGGATTCAGATAACTGCTGGCAACTATTTTTGAAAACAATATTACGCGGCAATGAATTCATAAGTGAGGATGAATTCCCAAAACAGTTGAAGAAGAAGGTGATAGAGATGCTGATCTCAAAATGTGGGGGTCTGCCGTTAGCTATAAAAGAGGTGGGAAGGCAGTTAGCAAAACGGAGAAAGTCAGGGATGGAATGGGAAGTACTTCTTGAATCAATTGATTTTAGTTCAACATTGGATTCATTGGAAGTGTTTTATAATGGCTTAGATCTGCAAATGAAGTCACATTTCTTGTATTTAGCCTTCTTTAAAGAAAATACATCTACGAGGGTAGATAAGTTGGACCAGATTTGGGCAGTTGGAGGAATGGTCTTACATCCTAAGGTGGGTTATACAATGTATTTGGCTCTTGAATCCATTATTGAAGTAGAGGCAAAGAGCACAGACTATGGACATAAAAGTTGTCGCGTCAATCCTATTCTGCACAAGCTGTCCATAAAGAAAGCAAAGGAGGAAATAGGTTTTGAGATTATAAGCAGCAGTGGAAATAATCGACCCTCTCAGGATCCTTGTAATCGTGTTGTCGTCTGCAGCAGAGAGGAGTATAATTACTTCAAGAATGAAGATAAACATCTTCTTTCTCTCTTCTTCCATGGAGGTGGCTACTTTGATGCTAGTCCATCTTATTGGAAGAGTTTACAACTTCTTAGGATACTCGATTGGGAAGATTTTGGCCTCAAGATACTACCAGAAGGTATTGGCGCATTGATGGAATTAAGATACTTGGGATTGAGAAACAATTACGTCCAAGAGCTCCCATACTCGTTGGAGTGGTTGAAAAAGCTAGAGGTTCTTGATTTAGATCAAAACTTTATGGTGGAGGTGCCGGATATTTTATGGAAAATGGGTACTCTCCGTCAGCTCTACATGTCTGATATCATTTGCCGGAAGCCATTGAAGATAGAGGCGCTCCAGGATCTTGAGATCTTAACCTACATCTCAGTTGATAATTGGACATATGAGCTCCCGAGCTTGCAAATGATGACTAGTCTGTCCAAACTGGGGATTGAAGAAGTGGATGAAGAATTGGACGTCAGCAAGCTCTTAGCATCACTGGCGGAGTTAAAAGGTCTTGAGCATCTAATCTTAAGAGGGTTTCGTTTCAAAAGCATGCCTTGTATGGACGAGCTTGGTGTTCTTCATAATGTCACCAAGCTCAAACTAGATGGACTCCTTCCCATGTTACCAAGCGTCCAAAATTTCCCTCCAAATATTGAATACTTGGTTTTGGTTAATAGCTGTCTTGATGAGGACCCCATGCCTGTGCTGGAGAAACTACCCAAGCTAACCCATCTCAAACTGCGGAATGCATACACTGGTCGACAAATGGTGATCTTGCATCACGGGTTTCCCAAGCTAGATGTCTTGGGCATCGAAGAGTTGTGGAATCTAAGAGAATTACAAGTTGGAGAAGATGCAATACCGGACCTCATGTACTTAGAAATTAAGAACTGTCCACATCTGGAGGCCCTTCCGGAAGAGATTGGCTGGATGAATCGTCTCCACCAGTTAACGATGGTGACGACCAAAAGGATTGCAAGAAAGATCTCAAAACCAGCCCTCATCTCCAAATTAGGGAAAGTGGAAATCTATCCATAAGCGCTGGTGGTGTCTGCATAAATTGAAGTTGTTTTGTTTTGTTTGTTTGGCATTTGGATTGTCTATATTTCTTCTTCTTCTTCTACAGCTTCGTTATTATGTGTTTGCTAAAAAACTTCATTCACCATTTTCTACAACAAGCATTTAAGCAAATAATAATGATTTCTTTAAAATTAAATTTACATTTTACATAATCAATTAGAATTAAAACTAGCTTGCCCGTAAAACTAGAATAATCAATTTTGCATTTTACATAATTTATTAAAATTAAAACTTAATTAATTTATAGTGTAATGATTTATTTTTTTTGAAATTAAATTCTATAATGCAATGAATTTATAATCAGAGATAAAGGGTGATAACATACATATATGTGTATGTCTGGTGATCGATTGAGAATGCATACTTTGATTATTAGGTTGGTTTGTCATAAGTCAAGAATATTATTGGTGTCCCATCACTGGAGAAGTTGAATTAAACTTTTTTTTTTAAATCACAAGAAACACTAAATTTATGTTGTTAATGTGAAAAACATAAAAGAAATACGTAATCAAAATTTGAAACATCAAAAGAAAAAAAATGTGAAATTTAAAGTTGTTTAATTAATCTCACAAAATTTAATTCGACCACTAAGTCGTATAATTAATTCTTACTTAGTTCGATTAAATCGAACGTAGAGATCACTTAGACCAATTGAACTCATAGAGAACTTTTGGATCAAATTGATCGCTAAGTCGTTTGTTTAGTTCAACTTAGATCAACTCAACAAAATCGAGCTCAGAGATCAATAATATGAATAGAACGACTAACTTTTTTAACTTTATCTAACTTAGACCAATTTAATAAAATTGAACTTAAAATTGCTTTAATCAATTTACTTAATTTGTATAAGTTTGATCAATTCAATTCAATTACTTGAACTCATAGATTACTTCACATTGAACTTAGTTCGATTGGAGATTAAGTCATTTATTTAGTTCAAATTATATTATCAATTCATTGAAGTCGATCAAAGAGATCAATCGTATTAATAGAACGACTAATTTTTAATTTTATCTTATTTTAGGACAATTTAATCAAATTGAACTTAGTTCAATTTGGTGACTAAGTCACTTTGTTTAGTTGAAATTAGATTATCAATTCAATAGATTGGAATATAGAGACCACTCATATTAATAGAACGACGAACTTTTAATTTAGTCTTAGAACAATTTAATCAAATTGCACTTAGTTCGATTGCTAATTAAATTAGTATTTTTTTTTTAAAAATCAATGGATTATTATATATTCATAAAAAATAGACTAAATTAGATTACGGTTTTTTCCGAGTTAGTGGAATAGTGGGAGAGACAAAAACATAGTTTTTGGCCTTTTTCTAAAAGAATTAAAAATGCTTTATTTATGAAATTTCATTATTTTTCAAACTATTTCTATCTCATTAGTAAGATAATATGAAATATATATGCATCTTGAATTAAAGATTGTATTACGAGCTTTAATTTGACACCCCCTCCCCCCCTTCACTCAAGAGTTTATATGTATCTTGAAATATATATGCATCTTGAATTCAATATATATGCATCTGTGATTCAGGATTAGAACACATACTCCATAATTGTTTAGCTAATAGGGCCTTATTAACAGGATTAGAACACATCCTCCACCTGATATGATATTATCTTACTTAATTAACGCTTTCCTTGTTTTTAGCCGTTATTTTTATTAATATGGTGCTAGTCAATCTTGTGACTTTTTTTTTGCTTTCACATGTAACTACCAAATGGGACAAAAATATTAGATGCACAGCGACTTAAACAGAGACTTTTTCTTAATATTTAAGGATGATTTATAATATTGTACAATATATTTAATTTTCAATATGAATGAATTAATAAATTATTTATTTTAGTATAGTAAATATAAAAGTCAACTACTTTTACTATTTTACCCTTATCATTCTAGAGTTACATAGTTGAATTCATGATCAATTTCAAGAATAAAACATTAATCGAGCTTCATAGTTTAATCAATCATAGAATATTGTGTACTAGTTCATTTATAGTATATTCTAGATAAGAATCTGACAAGCTAGTTAAATTTTTCAATGCAAGATTCTCGATGACCGACCAAAAATAAGACTTTATGCCAATCTCGACACTTTTGAAAAATGAAGCAATTTCGTATAGGTTGCTTTATTGGTAGGAGGTTAATGTTTGAGATCAAACGTTTTGGGAGCAAGTCTTTCATAATGTGATCTTTAAAATTTTTGTATCAAATTCAATTATAAAATATGAAGAAGCAATTTCATGGAATTTCTTAATCTATCTAGAAGGACAATAATAATTAAATTTAAGGAGGCCAGCTAGTGTTTTTTTTTCTATCGGCAACTAAAATATTGTTTTACTCTTTGTCAACATACTACACTTCACCGGGCACACTAGATTAGATTTAAAACTAATTATTGCCATAATAAATTAAAATCACATACTTCCTTTTCTTTACTTGTCCTCTTCGTTTATTGTGTGTTTTCCACAACTTTAATGCAAGAAAAATAATATAAAAAGTAACATAACATATTAAAATAATTATTTTAAAATAGAATAAATATTTACATATTAGAACTCTAATCAGTCATCAAAATTCAATCTGACCAAAAGAAAAACAAATAGCTCGAACAAATCAAAATTCAACACAATTAGTCTTTTTTAATTCTCAATCTGCACAACCAATCACAATGCCCGTCTTCCAAATCCAAATAAAATATAGCTCGTTGGAAGAAAGATTAAATATGGAGTGTGGTATGTAGCTAATATACGATTGTCTATCTCCACTCACGTCTGAAGGTACGCATATCAATTTCAATGTTCATAGAAATCTTTAGTTATTAAGTGGTAAGTGGTACGCGAACCATTTAATACAAGGAAAGTACCATTTTAAATCAAATACAGTACCACTTAATACAAGGGGAATACTATTTCATATCAAATATTGGAGTACCACTTAATATAGAGTATCATTCTGAATATCATTTTAATAATATATCCAATATCATTTTATATTGAATAAGTATGAATTTATAAAAAAAACATAACTACCATTTAAAATAATACGAAGTAACATCTTTAAAAACACAAAATGAAAATAAAAAATCTAAAATAAAAGAAGGTGGACCTGACTGGAGTATTTGCCTATATATGTTATACTCCCTCCGTCCCGTCGAACTTGGGGTATATTGTCTTTTGGGGCGTCCCGTGCGTTTCCTTTTTTGAACACTTTTATTACATACACAATTTTATCACCACTTTATACCAATTCACACTACTTTTGAACTCTGCTAAAATTCCGTGCCCTAAAGCAAATGCTCCGAGATGCGAGGGACGAAAAGAGTACATCATATATACATATAAAAAAATGCCCCCTGTAAATTTGAGGCCAGAGGCAGAGGGATGATTTTTGGGGGAGAAGGTTTTTATTGGCAAAATTAGCAATACAGAGGGTATGGCTTCAGTTGGTGCACTGGGCCGTGGCCCAGTGTAAGCCCAAAAGTTTCCCCTATACATTTATATAATTTGAGGCCCAATTCAAAATTAGCTCATCCTTAAAAAAAAGTTGTACGCGCTGAAGATGGTGAGTGAGGAATCCCAAATCTGTAATCGACCAATATAGCAAGTGGCTGCCTATATTATTTTATACATGTTCCAATAAAATAACTTTTTGTTGACTTTGAGCATAAAGTGTAACTAGGTTATATGCAATGAATTTAAAATATCTATAAATACTAACGCACAATAACACAAAGAGTTGGTAACTCAGATAGGTGATCGCGGACAATCGTGCTTACGGACTGATATCCACGTGCTTTAATTGAGGGATAGAGCCTGACTTCCTCAGCTTTGTTGCAATCCTTTGTGTTGTCACCATCTTTAACTCCATCCTGTTGGTGTTCCTAGGCCAAATGTCTTTTGGGAGGGTTTCAAGACGTGGACAACTGTTGATTTCTAACCATCGGAGCCTCTGAAATACATCTTTCCCAACTCGTACATTTCTCAGATTCCGCATCTTCTTAAGGCCCAGCCGGTCAAGGCGGGGAAAACCATTGTCCAAGATCACCATTTGTTGACCAGTGTATGCATTCCGCAATGTGAGGTAGCCTAGCTCGGGTAACTTATTTAGTACTGGCATGGGGTCTTCGTCGAGACAGCTATCAACCAACTTCAAATCAGACAACTTTGGAGGGAAATTTTCAGCACTTGGTAGCTTGGCAAGGAGGCCATGCAGTTCGAGTGAAAAGAGACTATGTAGACAGCCAAGCTCGTCCAAACAAGGCATGCGTCTGAAACGAGACCCTCTCAAAATTAGGCATCTGAGGTTCTGCAAATCGGCCAAAGATAGAAAGAGCTTGCTGACATCTGTGTTTCCATGCAAGTTGTCAATGCCAAGTCCATGAAGACTAGTCATCATTTGCAAACCCGAGATCTCATACGTCCAATTATCAACTGAGATGTAGTTTAAGGACATCAGATTCTGTAGCGCGTCTATCTTCAAAGGCATCCTGCAAATCACATCCGACATGTAGAGGTGACGAAGGCTGCCTAATTCCCATATAATATCCGGCACCTCCACCATCAAGTTTAGAGCTATATCGAGAACCTTAAGCTTTTTCAAGCGCCCCAACGAGTTTGGGAGCTCTTGAATGTAATTGTTCCTCAATCCTAAGTATCTTAATTCCGGCATATTGGAGATACTTTCTGGCAAAACTTTCAGCCCAAAGTCTTCAAAGTCGAGTACCTTTAGTTTTTCAAGACTCTTCCAGTAAGATGGACTAGAGTCGAAGCAGCCACCTCCACGGAACAAGAGAGAGACAAGATGTTTGTCTTGATCCGTGGAGTAGTTGAACTTCTCTCTACTACAATAGATAACACGATGACGAGCACTCTGAGTGGGTCGGATCATTCCATCGTTACTCGTGATCACCTCAAAACCGATTTCCTCCTCTGCTTTTCTAACGGACAGCATGTGTAGTGCAACATTCATGCGGCATATTTTTCTTTTAACTAAGAATAACTGGTTCTTGGCTTCAATAACGGATTCTCTATGTAATTCAACGTAATGATCATAAACTGTTTGCTCATGTGGTGCCATTTCTGTTGCAACCAAGATATTTGTCAACTTTCGTAGACAAATGGCTGTATTGTCCTTGAAGAAGGCCAAATACAAGAAACATGACTTCGTTTCTGGACTCCATCTACGATAAGTCGATTCCAATAACTCCAATGTATAATCCAAATCAATTGAATCAAAGAGATCTTCCCATTCAGTCCCTGTCAGTCTCTTCTCTGCTAATTTCCTCGCCACCTCTTTTATAGCTATTGGCAAACCATCACAGATTTTCATCAACATCTCCTTCCCCTTTTCCTCCAAGTGCTTTGGGAATGTCTCCTCACTTGTGAATTTATTGCCACAAAACATTGTTTTGAGAAACAATTGCCAGCTCTTATTAGAATCCAAACTTTTCATCTCATAGTGCAAGCCCGCAAAATAATGTTCATCCAACAATGTGGTAATTCTAGTGCAACTTGTGAGCACCAATCTATATTGTTTTTTATCTGCACAAATAAGAATGACACAAGAACGGCACGTCTTAACTCGTAAGGCAACAATAAAAATTTATTTTAGCTACGGATCGAGGTTAATTAGTAGTAATAATAACGATAATAGTTTATACTCCCTCCGTCCCACGAAACATGTTACATTTCTTTTCCGCACGAGATTTAAGGAATTAGTGTTTCGTGTTGGTTAGTTGGTAGGTGATAAAGTAGAAAAGTGCACAATTTTAATCCAAAATAAAAACATAACAAGTTTCATAAGAAGGACTAAAAAGGATAATGTAACAAGTTTTGTGGGACAGATCGGGAGTATATAATTATGATAGTGATCAATTTTAGTGGCTTAAGGATTGACTTCCCTGCACACATGGCATTGTCACATCAGTAGTTGGCATGTCAACTTGTGCCCATGGTGGATTGATGGCATTCGACTACATAAATATAACAGTACGACGATTACTTTCGTCGATGTTGGACTTTATTTATTTTATAAATTTTTGGTAGGCTCTATTATTTATGCATGTAATATGGGCATAAATAATGTATCCAGATTGTATGTAAATGTCCCGCGTTATTGAATTTGCTTTTCATTTAAAGATTTAGTTTCTTTAAAGTTCAAATAAAAGAGATATATCTTTATTTGCAATGAAAGGATAAAGAGAGAGATATAACCTATTTATTATGAAAGATATAATTACTCTATATAACAAATTAATCATACATACTAATTAACATGTTAACATGCAACGCACCTCCACTTTGCTAATTTTATAAAATCATGTTGTGGATTAATCTATAATGAAGATAAGAAACTAGCAATTGCATGCCTTTTCTTCCTCTTTATACAGTTACACACATGCATCGGTTTTTAAAAGAAGTCTCCCGAGTGGAGCCAAGGGGGCAAGGGAGCCTAAGCACCCCAAGCCAAAAAATGTTTTTTTAATACTATAAATTTATTTGTTTTCAGATTTTTTTTTTGTACCAGCCTCATTAGGGCCCTTTGATCTACTCCCTCCGTCCACCAAAGGTATACCACTTTTGCCATTTCGGGCGTTCACAAAGAGTATACAATTTTCCTTATTTGGCCTATACCCCACACACACTCCTTATTATTCAATCCTACTTTAATTCAATATTTACAAAAATACCTACCATTCAACCCACTTTTTACCTTAAAAGTCAATAAAGTGAGACC
>JAYJMF010334985.1:0-12839 GCA_036873715.1 Salvia sclarea
TTATTATTATTATTATTATTATTATTATTATTATTATTATTATTATTATTATTATTATTATTATTATTATTATTTACATTTACGTCGTATAAAAATACGGAGGAATAAAATACACAAAAAGAATCTTATTTCTTCATGTAGTCATCGCACCTAGAAAATGGAAGTAGGTCTCCATAGGCATAGAGGATGAGATGCAAATTTAATTGCAAAACCATATCAAACAAGAAGAATTGAAATTTCTACGGACAAATGCACCGAGAATGAAATAGCAATGAAGTGGATGACATATATGATTATATTCACAAAATCCAAAACTTTTCACCAGCAGCTTTTGGATTGTCGAATTGACCTCGTGGACTTATCACTTAAATACAAATAACAAAAATTTGAATTTTATCAATATTTTCTAAACCCGAATTTATGGTTTGTCCAATCCCATTTTTTTTTAATTTCGTGTCTTTGCATATAAATGAAATTTATGCATAAAATATTTACATGATTACTCATATATTTCTTATAAATTCATCGAAGAAAATAAATGAAGGGGAAACTGTCAAATATACACACTATGTTTATTTTGTAATTTTAACACTATTTTTAGAATTTAATAATTAAATAGACGACCAATATTTTTATTTTTATTTTGCAATTGGTGCTCAGATTCAGTTATCTTTTTTGATGAAATTCTCCCTAGTCACTCAACCGAATTAATTAATTCGATGAATCATACATCAACCAATTCATATTTAAAGAATAATAAAACCCATAAATTAGTTTTACGAAACTCATTACATTTTAGTAAGAAATATTTTGAAACAGGACTGTATGTCGAACTCAACTTATATGTCGGAAATCTCTTTCATTATCTGCTTTCAGTTTTTGATTCAAAGACCAAACAATTTCCTAATGTAAGGTTGATATTATTCCCTTGATAAAATAGCTAAGCGAGAAGCAAAATGGCTTAAAAAGTCCACGTCCCTAAATGCTAAATTCGGCTTCAAGTTCCAATTGCAATATATATACAGAGAGTGGTTCATATAGTTCCCCTTTCCTTAGGTGGGTATGTAAGTCCAAATTTGGACCACAAGATTGAAAAAGGCGGACTGTATGGATGGGCGACACGTGGCAATGCTATTTTGTGACGCCCGGGGCAGAAGTACGGAGTGATCGCCGGTGTACAAGGCATGGACAAAGAGCGGCTCCGATTAAGGCTTCAAAGCGGAGGAGTACATGAATGAACCGGAACACACCCGAACAAGAGGGATTCCGAGGATATACAGGAATGTGACTGCATATTCGAGGAGAGCTTAAGGAGGTGCTACTCATACCAACAAGATGCATCTTCTTTTTCGGGAGTTCATCGTAGAAAATTTCAAGGTTAAGTGTGCTTGGTCTGGGGAAATTCTATGATGGGTGACCCCCTGGGAAGTTTTCCGCGTTGGTCTTTCTCTTTCTTCTCTCTCTCTCCTCATTCACGATCCTTCTTCTTCTTCTTCTTCTTCTTTCCTCATGTTCTTTCTGAGTTGTGCGTTCTTTTTTCGTCTTGTTCTTTCTGAGTTGTGCGACACCCATCGCCGGTGATTTCTCATGTTACAATTCAAAAATATTTGGTGCCTATGTTGTTGGATAATGAAATTTCGAAATGAAACTCAATAGATCTTGAGTTATGGAGATTAGGGTTTTTCCTCATGTTCTTTCAGAGTTGTGCATTCTTCTTTTTTCGTCCTGTTCTTTTTTAGTTGTGCGACACCCATCGCCGGCGATTTCTCATGTTACAATTAAAAAATATTTGGTGCCTATGTTGTTGGATAATGAAATTTCGAAATGAAACTCAATAGATCTTGAGTTATGGAGATAAGGGTTTTTCCTCATGTTCTTTCGGAGTTGTACGTTCTTCTTTTTTCGTCCAGTTCTTTCTGAGTTGTGCGACACCCACCGCCGGGGATTTCTCATGTTACAATTCAAAAATTGGTGCCTGTGTTGTTGGATAATGAAATTTCGAAATGAAACTCAATAGATCTTGAGTTATGGAGATTAGGGTGGTGTTTTTATGGTGGTGATTTATGTTATGGTGGTTTATGGTGGTGGTTTAAAGATGAGTTCGCCGGAAAAACAAAGAAAAAGACCCCAAAAACTAGTAGATGAAAATTGGAAACGAATTTGCTGTGAAAAAATGAACCCTGCACAATTTATATATAACTGAACACTGTACAAATTATCACTAAACACTGCATGCATGTGTTTGTCACTGAATCCTGCATAATTTATTATAATGACTGCATAATTACTAAAAATGAAAAAGAAGACCCCCAAAAACTGGTGGTTGAAAATTGGAAACGAATTTGCTGTAAAAAAAAATGAACACTGCATAATTTATTACTAAACTCTGCATAATATAAAACAGAATATTGCATGTTTTAGACCCTGTATAAAATAAAACAAAATACTGCATGTTTTTCAATTGGATACTGCATACTACATCACAGACAACAGAATATTGCATGTTTTACATGCGTTCGTGTTTTTTTTTTTAATAAAGAATGCGTTGAGTGCGCTGTCACGCCTTTTTTGAATGTGTGGTCCATATTTGGACCTACATACTCACCTAAGGCCATGAACCTACTGGAACCCAACAGCCATGTGAGGCTGAGCAGCAGCTGTGGGCCGTGGGGTGGCAGTGAGGCTGAGCAGCGGCTGTGGGCCGTTGGGTGGCAGTGAGGCTGAGCAACGGCTGCGCCTGCGCGGCTGTGCGTGGCTGGGTAGCGGCGGGGGTGGCTCATGGCTGGCGTCGCGGCTGAGTGTAGCGGTGGCGGCCTGGCGGGAGTGGCTGGGTAGCGTGGGGTTTCGGCCGGCGTTGGTGGTTGGGCGACGAGCGACGGGTGGTGCTGTGCGACGGGGCTAGGTCGGGCAAAGCCGGTCGCAGACTCGCCGGAGAGGAGAGATAGAGAGATAGAGAGAGATGAAGTTCAAACTTAATTGAGAGATGAGGAGAGGAGCGGCGGATCTGAGAAGAAATTCTAGTGTTTGAGACTTTTGAGTGATTATTTTGAGTATAATTGGTTTAAAAAATATGTAGTATACCATATATTCGGTCGGGTCGGGTTCCGACCTACCAAAATCCTGTAAACCGAGACTCGACCGATTACCCGAGTTTTCCCCAAAATGTCACCCGACCCGGCCGAGTGTATGCTTGTCACCCGACCGACCCGACCCCATTTTCGGCCGGTTTGATTTGTTTCGTCGGGCGGTCCAGGTTTTGCACACCCCTATATATATATATGGGTGCTCTCTAGTGAGAATTGATTTTATCGTGAGAAGTGAAAATGACGAACAAGAGCATAAAAGCAATGAACAAGCGCATAAAATCAACGAACAAGAGATGAGCGAAATAAAAATCACAATTTCGCATAAAATTTCACGGAAATTTCTCAATGAACAAGTGCATAAAATCTATGAACAAGCGCATAAAATCAACGAACTTCACATTTCCTACAATAGATATCTAATCCTACATGAACCAAATCCTATATATATATTGTATTTATTTTTAAATTGTTAAAATGATACTCCTTCATCCCAACAAAGATGAGTCGTTTTCTTTGGGTATGGAATTCAAGGAAAGTTGAAAAAAAAGAGTATCAAGTGGTGATATGAATATATAACAGAGATTACTTTTTAAAGTTGTGGAAATAGTAATGGTGTCCTAAAAAAAATCAATCACCTTTGTTGGGACAATCCGAAAAAAGAATATAACTCATCTTTATCGGGACGGATGGAGTATTGTTTTTGCAAAAGGAGTATAGTTTGTAATTTATTTAACGACTTTCCGTTAAATGAAATGTAAATCAATTAATTAATCTAAAATATGTCCGGACGGGGATGATTAGGAAGATACTAGTTAGTTAATTATGGGATTTGGAAGATGCGCGGTAGGTTTATGCGTAGCGCGCTAATGATTATATATTTATTTTTTTAACTTTTTCTTTCTTCCTCTGAAAATAGTAATCGTGGATTAAAGTACGACTAATGATGGAGCTGAGAGTTTGGAGGGTGGGGCCCGCAGTGCGTAAAGTTAATGCATGAGTGAGCAAGTGAAATTCCAGCAAAATTATATAGGTTGCAGGTGCCGAATCTTAATGGACCGTCACCATGCCCCCTCATTCTTTTCGGACTAAATTTAGGGGTGTTTGGTTAAACTTATTTTGAAGAGCTTATAAGTTCTTTGAGGAGTTTATAAGATGCAATGTCTTAAAAGTTTATAAGTTGTTAAAGTGTTTGGATAATTAGCTTATAAGTTAAATTGATAATTATGAATTGACAAATATTTGTCTAACATAAATGTGTCTCTTGTGAATTTAGAGCGAAAAATAATATTTAGAAAAAGAAAATTGAAAACAAATTAAATGAAGGGTAAATGATGAAAATAATAAATTATAATAAGATTATTTTGGGAAAAAAGATGGTAGTTTATAAGATTATGAAAAAATAAGTTGGGGTTGAGCAACTTATTTTTTGGGGAGCATATAAGCTCTTGGAGCTTATTTCCACAGCTTATAAGCTGTTGAGGAGTTTATTTTGCCAAACACTCCGCACCAACTTATAAGCTCCTAAACAACTTTTTTAAGGAGCTTATAAACTCAGCCAAACACCCTCTTAGTGTCTAATCATTTTCTGTGTACAACTATATTTTTATTTTAAAAATATTTTTTATATAATTTTTATTATAATATTATGGATAATATTGTAATTTTTATTTTAAAAATTGTATTTCTAAAAAGTCTAGATGCCTTAATTTTAGATTTATAATCCTATAAATAAATTATGAACCACTGAAAATTAAATTAAATAATAAAATATAATTATATATTCTAACTGAATGGAATAAATCCTTATTAATAATTATATAGTTAAACTAAAATATATAAAATTAAAATTGAAGAAAAAATTTAATAAAAAATGAGAGTGGGATACAAAATGAGACATCAAGTATAGGAGACTGGATCTCAAGTGCATTCCTCCACACCACTAGATTTGATTTTCTATCATTTTTTTCTTTTTATATATAGGGAAAAGGTTTTTGGCGCAATTGAATCTAACTTTTCAAATTTAATGTGCAATTAGTTACAGATTTACATTCTTGTATGAATGGTGCCAAAATTACTTAGTTTTACCGTTTCTTTTTCGGCATAGTTACTTATGTCTGCAGACTCTCCACCCTCAATAATGAGCTTTCGAATACTCATATTTTTAAGCACTAGTAATATTCATCGAGACAGTAAGATTTCATGTACCATTAGAAGCCCCCTTTCATGGCTTGCTAATATATTCAATTTTACGATTGAGTGCCATGTCACGAAATTTGTGGTGGGTGTTTTGCAGATTTATAGTATTGCATGAACCGAATTAATAATTTAGTTATCACAAGGAACTAATGTTTTTAATTTTTGTGGGGACATACGTGTAATGCGTGTCTCAAAGTAAACTTTAGAAGTTTTTTAATTTCTTGTGAGATTACCCCTTTAATTTATTAAACACTTTTTAGATACTGTACCATTTTTTAATGCCGGGACTACTTACCATGGTAGGCATATAATCACTAATCATATAATCACTAATCATAGGTTAATTAAAGATGAACCAAATAATGGGATTGTGGTACTTTTTTCCCCCTTCAAACTTAATAATGTTGTTTTATTGTATAGAAAATGTATTCATTATGTGAAGTCCTTTTTTCTTTTCCGAATTAAGATAAATGAATTTCCTCCACGATGATAAATCATCGCGTCTGCTATTTCTTTTTATTACCCAATTTTAGAAACTCCTTTCCTTCCCTCAACATCATACTTGGCTTGCAAATGTGGATGGAAGTATGTCTATCAATTCAAATTTTTATAAATTACAATCAAAGCAAGCCAACTTTAAATACTTATTAAAAAAAACACTCCAACTTTTATAAAGTTTTACCTCGGAAAAAATACCCACTTATTCACGTATATCGGTTTCAACCGATGACACGATTGTATTACATAAACTATTTTTATACGGTTACTAACTTTAATTAATGCCACAACACGTTTGGAAGCACTCTCTTGTAGTTGTAAAACTACCAACTAAAGTCGTATATGTATTTGATAATAAAGTTATAAAATGGAAAACAAACCAAAAAAGATAAGAAGTCGCGGTAAGGCTCCTCTTGTCTTTTTCTAAACAGCTACAAAAGTTTTCAACAAATTAGGGGGTAAATTCGTCCATAGGCCACAGCCCTTTTGAAACGGGGAGTATACTGTACATCTCTCTCACACACACTAAACGCCACCGACGATACTTTGAGACCGCACGATTATCTCAATTGACACGTGGCATCTTTTGAACGGTGCATCGGACTCTGAGGCTTGAAGAATCGGGAAGAGAAAAGATATTCTGTGTCGACGCATTCCGATGGCGACTGTACAACAAAACAGGGGAGGTCGTTTTTTTGACTAATTTAAGGATTAATTATATGTTTATTGAACTTTTATATGCTTTCAAAAATATTACTATTTGTTTATTGAATTTCTAATCTCCGACCAAATATTGAAAATTTGGCTTTCTAATTGGTAGGTTAGAAGACAGTGTACCGACACTTTGGATGGTACATTGGAACTTCTGCGGATAAAAATTATTATTCTGATTTTTATATATGAGTATACTTCCCATTTTAATTCTATATGTTCGTTTTATTTTTTTCGAATATTCCATATATTGATTAATTTTAATAAAAAAGATGATGTTTTTCAATTAATTTAATAATATCATTATTTAAATTTTTATTAATTTGATACTCCCTCCATCCCTTAAAAGTGTGCAAGGTGTGGAGTGACATTGAGTTGTAATAAAATGAATAATAAAGTGAATGTGAGTGGAGAAAATGTCTCAATTTTTGAAAAGTTGTGTGTATATTAGTTGGAGATTGTTGACTTTTTGGTAAAATAAGTTTCCAAAATAGGAACCTGCACACTTTTGAGGGACGGACAAAATGAAAAAAACTGCACACTTTTCAAGGACGGAGTGAATATTAATTAATTGTCAAGGAACAAATATAGATATATTATAAAATTTATTTGTATAATATTTTGGTAAAAACTACCGTGCCCAAGGTATATATATACATCAGTCATCACTATATAATTAAGGGTGATAGAGATAAAAAAAAAAAAGAATACATTTTGAACTTGAATAATATGATTTATATATATTTCCGGTTTACGTATAGGAGTATACCTCTAATTTTTTTACCTTTTGTAAAAAATTTAATTACTTTTTATAATTGGAACGGAGGAAATGGGTGCGTGTGTTTTTTAGACAAAAGTCTTTCGAGAGTTGCAGGAATATAACGTAATAACCTTTTATTTTATGTATTTGCTTGAATCATGGAACCTCTAGAATCTTAACAACAAGAACTTTAGTATATAAAATCCCAGATGGGATCCTCTGTTTCTACAATTTTTTGTGTGTCGTCGTATTTTCCGACGAATTTTGATTTTTTTAATAATATTTGTTATAAAATAAAATTTTATTATGTCATAATACAACATGATTAATATTTATAGAAAAAATTAGAATTTTAAAAAATTATATATCGTATTTTTGAAATAAATTAAAATAAGTATTTTCTAATCAAAATATTCCAAAATTTAAGTATATAAGTTTTTAAAATTCTATTTTTTTATTATAAATTTTAATGATGATGATGTATTATGTAATAATAAATTTTATTTTATAATAAATATTATTAAAAATATCAAAATTCATAGTGACACACAGTAGCAAACGGAAACTTGTGGAACAGATGATCCCATCCGATAAAATCCCGGCAAATAACAAAGCATGGAAAGGAAGAAAGATCATTGCAGAATAACATTTTGTAGAGCTTTATTTTGGTAGCAATTGAAAAAGATTAAGGAATCTACTTTTGTAAATAAGCTAGGTTAAGTTTAATCAAAGTAACTGCTAAACAAATCACGAACTATACCCCAAAATATAATTACAATATGACCTTTGAATCTTATCAATTAAAAATACTTGAACTTTCATATTAATTTTTTTGCAATTGGGACATACTCAATCCATTCTTTCGACGGGCGAAAATCTTACTTAATACTAAATTTTTCTACGTGGACTTAAAATATAATGTGTCAAATGACGTCGTTTCTCACAAAAAAGTTGGTGATGAGTCATATTTTTCTTTTGCAGGGAAAATTGTGTGAGCCCTACTTGCAAAAATTTAAAAGTTAAAGTATTTAATTGCTAAAATCTAAAATATACTGCAATTATATTTTTAAATATAATTCGTAATTTAATCGGCAGTTTTCCTTCAATTAATTAATTAAGTGTCTTTTACTCTCTCTATTTTAATATCTTGAGTTAGAACCATGACAAATAACATTCCGGCCACCTTGGTATTGATAATTTCTTTATTTATTAGTTTCCGTACTCGCCAGTCAATTAGAATTGTTATCTCTTGATATTTATTGCGTAGATACACAATTACACATCATTGAACAATTCTAAACTAGTGAAAATACTAGAATCAAATATGACTCATATCTACGATATTTTAACACGTAGTATAAATTTTCCTCTTATTAAAAAGAAGACAATGATTTTCTATTGTCTTGAGTTTTGATACGTTCAAAACCTTGCGACATACCCCACGGGGACCACGGCAGCCAGGTCCAACACCAATTAATATCATTAGTAGTAGCAATGTAGCATCAATTTTGGTAATGCTAATTCTTTAAGCAATATTTCAATTAATTTTCAAAACAGATAGTTCAGATTAAGTGGTATATACTTTTTACCTTATTAGTCCGCATTTTAGTGATCGGATGATATAATCTGCCGTTGCACGATCAAGATAAATAAATTGTGAACTCAAAAGCTCCTCCTTCAATATCTTCTTCTTTTTACTCTAGTTTTATAAGAATATAGTTTCGTAAGTTAAAGTCCACTTTTTATTATGCTTTGGGAGGAATATTCACAATTAAGAGTGAGTGTGTTATAGCTGTTTGATTGTGAACAGTAGGACGTATTTTCAGTTGTAAACTTGTAATCAACACTACTAGTATTTTGCAAAGTATATAAACATATTAAAAAAATATAAAGGACAGTGTTATTCCACGGAAACAAATGCATGCACCAATTATATATATTTAATTATGCCCCAACTTTTCTCTTTAGCAAAAGCATGTCTTCAATTCATAATGTAATGGCGGGAAGTGCATTGGGTAGGAAGCAAATAAGTGAATATACAATCAATATCAATACTAGATACTGTGAACGGATTCTGCACTATCACACAAACCATCTTTAATTTCTACATGTTGACTGAATTATTTTCTTTCATCAACAAATTATTGAACTATATTATAGAGGTATATATTGTGATAATAAAGTGAATATGTCTCCTTCTACCAGCCAGTAGCAGGCCACAAAATCTTTTCTTTAGAGAAAGATACAATGGGTGCCAGCCATATAGACTGATAGGTGCATTAGTTCGATTTAAAATATATTGATAAATTAATTAATAGTTTAGTCATAATGACCGTCACTCAATTAATTAGGCTACGTATCAAACTATCACAATTTTCATTGCATTAGGTATGTCTATGCTCTTAATTTACACTAATTAAGTATTAAACATAGCCAAAAACGGCTATGAGATCTCACTTGAATTCTAATTAATGAGTGGCATGGTTAAAAGAAGGTTTGGTCTTTGGATTGAGAAGTTCAATAACAGTTACAGTTGAACTGATGTGCGATAAGGGTAACTAGTTAATGAAGTGGACAATCATTAATTTATTAGGATTCTGATATCAATTAATATATCTCCGGCATCTCGTATTCCTTAATTCAAATACTCCTCAGTTACATTAAATTACTAGGCACCCCTAAGTTTTCAGGTTTGATAGGATGCATATATGTGTTTGGATAAATGAATGAATACTTCAAAAACAAATACCTTATGGAATACCGTGATACAATCTAGTCAGTATTCAACATATCAAATATACAAATTATAATATACTTTTAATTTTATTGATATCTTAGAATGTTTGAATTATTTGAATCAAGATATATAGTGTACATGTGATTGATACGTGTGATAAATCTTGACTCGTCGATAATACTTGTATTGCAGTGAAGAGTAGTAGTAGAATTTAACAAGCATGATTATCATTTTCTGTGTCCTAATCACTGAATGTCGACGTGGGGTTTTATTAGAGTCCACACAAATTTGAAACTCATAGCAACTCTCCAATCAAAACCAGTGATGAGTCTCTTCATTCGCCAATAAAAAATTAAGACAACTTAAATATGAAAATGAGAACCCAACAGCCAAGAGAAAATGAAAATGCAACTGACTAATAATAAATCAAAAGAACTGATAAAGATGGTGATGGTGGGTATTATGTTGTTATTATATAATTCATTTATTTTGCGAGTTAAAACGTCTAACTTAAACTAATACTTTGAAGTTAATTTTTCGTTGTAGTTCACCTCTTTCTCAAAAGGCGTTAAAATATTGTGCCCAACTAACCATGGTTATCTGAATGTGACAGTTCTTATATAGTATTTCGAATTATGCTTGAATATAAAGTAATTATGCTCCAATTTCCATTAAAAATAATGAATATATAGTTGTCCACACGGACATTTCTCCTAGCTAGCGCCCTTAAGATTAAAAGAAAAGGACAAGGAAAAAGAGAAGAAGGAAAAAGGATAGTATATATTCCTTTTTTTTTATGAATATCATTTTGCAATGATGGATCTGAGAAACAAGTATGATTAGGAGATGAGTTTGATTAGAATAAACTATTAGTGATTTTTTCCACGGCTGCCCCCTCATTTAGTTTTGTCATATGTGTTGAAGTGGAAATAATTATATTACATTATTTGACGATATTGAATCTAAATCTAGTTGTTGAAATCTCTGTTTCATTGGATTTCATAAATATTAGTAAAATATATAATTATTACGATTGGACGTATTTCGTTGTTAATTAATATATGTATATTAATTATAACAAAAAACATCTTTAAATAGATAAGAGAGTATTGAGTCCAATTTATCTTGCGAATATAAATATTACTTCAGTGACTGATATCAAATTATTACATTATCCTAACTAACTTGTATACGTAATTATAATCATTATGTCCTTAGCTAGAAGCCTAGAAGGTACTCCCTCCTATTTTTTTTAATTGACATCCTAAGCTTGGGCACACTTATTAATAAAATCAAATTATACCTAAATTAATCTCATATAATAATTAATGATTCTTTGACTATCTTTATTTTGGTGTGAAAATACAATGTACAAGACAAAAGACTCTTCGTAGTATAATTTATTTTTATTCATGTAGCAATTCTCAATAATATAAAGCATTCTCTTGTTGAGAATGTGAAGAATTTCTAGAATGCATACATTAATTAATAAGGGTAGGATGGAAAAAATAATTACAACGACACTAATTAAAATTATAATTGAAAACCTCAAAACGTCAATTAAAAAAAATGGGAGTGAGTACATATTATTATAATTAATTGATTAATAGTAATATATTACAAGAAATACGTTGTTTATATCAACAAACTTTATCTACAAAATAGGGGTTTTTGTATTTAAAAAATTTGTTCGATTTAATTTTATTACTCGGTTCGGTTTTATTAGAATTTAACTAATTTGTTAAATAAAACTTGAAAATGATAAATTTATTAAATTATAATAAAATCGAACCAATTAATAAAATTAAACCGAACTATTTTTTAAATTACAAAAAAAACCCCATACTTTATAGATAAAAATTGTTAATTTATCTTTTCCCTTAACGCCTTATCGCTAAAATATATACGTCCTCAGTCCCGAACATTTTTTAATGTCAAATGACTTGTCCGAAACAGTAAAGGAAAGCGGCAAAAACGAAAAAGAAATACTACTCCTACTAATCATCATATTGTAATAATTACACGATAATTATATTTCTTTTTTCTTATAAAAAAATAATTATCGTTTTATGTAATGAATTTGCCAACTAATCTTATAGTATTTTAAATGATATGATAAATGTTATTGTCTCATACATTATTCGAACGAAACACTAATAAACAAGTTAAAACTTATAACTCAGTCGTAACACTGAGTTTGATAACTGAAAAAGAAAAGAGACAAAACAAACGTCAAAAAGCAAAATTTGCACTGTCGGTTGATATTCACTTAGGTCCAACCATGATTGTAATTAAAAATCAATTAAAAGTTGTTATTGTTTTAAACCCAATTATTTTTACCGCGGGTTGCATCAAGAGACCCCCCTGCCAATCAAGTGCTGTTGTCGTTGTTTTATTTTTTTTTAAAGAATTATAAGTGGTATAAATATAATATTATAATAAATTATAGCTCAACACCGCATGCAGAGAACCACAACGCCGTACTGGATGCCTCAGTCTAGCCGATTGAGCTAGGTTTCCTCGGCGTCGCTGTTTCATTATTGATCATGTAGAAACATTACGAGTATATATAAAATAGCGATGAATATATCTAAGCATGCATTAAATAAATTAAATGCATATATAAAAGTATTGAGACTATTTACGAAAAAGTTAATGGTTTGTGTACTCTAATTAATTAATAATAGCTCGTGTAATAATATTATCCTACTACTTCGTTTGAATAAATGAACCAAAAAAAGTTCGAATAAGCAATATTTTGGAAAGATTGTTTGTATAGTTAGGTAATCCTATTAAATATAAAATGAATTTTTTAAAATATATATATATATATATATATATATATATATAT
>JAYJMF010335096.1:0-12838 GCA_036873715.1 Salvia sclarea
TAAATCTTCGGATAGTCAGTAAGATTCATAACTCGTCTTTTGTTTTCTTAAATCGAGACTGAACCTTCTGTGAACTTCAGTTTGACAACAAGCTTTTCATACTGAAGTTATCCGACTGAACATTCTCTCAGTCACAGTCTCATCCTGTTCGAAAACTGATCTCTGTAAACTGATACCTCAGTATCAGTGTTCATTGTTATTTTTTAAAAATAGCCTACTGGTGTATCCCCCCCCCACCCACACACACAATACACCAGTTCAGTATCCCCCCGGAACCCAACAGGTGTGTTTATGTGGTTTGTTAGCTTGTTTTGTGTTTATTGAGCAGATGTTGCTCTTGGAATTTGTTGTTGATGTTTTGTAGGTTTTTAAACCTATTTTGGATACATGAGGCGATAACATATCATAAGTCGAAAAGGACCGAGAGGAGAAGAATGGAAAAGAGGCTGCCCAGCCTTGCGACCACCCTAGCGGGCGCTAGGGTGGCCGCAAGGAGTTGACGCAATTTTCGAGAAAGCGCGGATTTTTAATAAATTTTGAGATGTTTCTTTTATTTTCGATTTTTACAGCCCTTATATGTAATAGACCATATAAATACTCATCTTTAGCATTGTTCTAGGGTTCACTACTTTCATAATTTCTAGCGTTAGTTTTCTTAGCAGTTATTTCCATTCAAGTTTTAGATTTCTAATTTGCAAACAAGGATTCAGATTCAAGTTCAATGGGTGTAGATCATGAATGGAGATGGTCTTAGGTCTCTAGCCTTCGATAATCTTTATGTCTATTGCATTATTGTTACTTCCTCCACGACAAATGCATTCGACCAACGTGTGTTTGGAAGGTGTAGACGACAAGGTGTTGTGTACTTTTGTACGTAGTGCAGAGGATTTATTTAGAGTGTGTGAGTCGGTATAATACTCACGATGAGTAGTTGAGGTTCCATAAGCATAAGATCAAATGAGAAGGAAGATTATGACATGAAATCTAAATTTTTTTCAAAACAAAGAGAAAATAATGGGAAAAATGAAAAATCGATTTTTTTTCAAAACAACATCCAGTCAATCGTTAGTCAAGAGGGCGATCTAACCCAATCTTTTATACATTAGAGACCAAATTGAAGAAAAATAACAATAAAAATTTAATTGTTTGTCGATATAAACAATAGGGACTTTCATAACTAAGCCTAAAGAAAACAAAGGCGCGAAACTCAACTCGGGAGCATGAAGTTGGAATTGAGATATCTTTTTTTTTTCATTGTTCCTGGGGATTTTTTGGTTCTTAGCCTCATTCTAGAAAATGGATTGAAGAGTAGTGGTCGAAATAGATCTACGCCTTTTTTTTATTCTAGTTAGGCCCCGAAATCGATGACTTCTATATTCTATAAGGAAAAAAAAAAAAGTAGCTTGTTCCTCCAATTTTACATTTTTGATAGAAGTAGTCTACCTTTGGTACTACTCTTATTTTTTCTTGAGTTAGTAAGCTTTCTCCTCTTTGTGACCTAAAATAATAGGCATCATTTGTAATAAAATTAAGAAGTTAGTAAGAACCAAATGCTACAAGACAATACATATGATTGACATCAGTTCCTCTAATTCACACAACCTCTTGGACGAGTTGGGACAAACCAAAATTTTCTAGAGATAGACTTGCGCGACCAAAATGGCAGACTGTTAAATGACGAACACTCTTGGACCAAGCCCAACTTCATGGATTTGAAACAAAAACGACGCAATTTTGGTATTAAGAGCACAAAGGATTAGCTTGTATGAATTGAGTAAATACTAG
Source organism: Salvia sclarea (assembly GCA_036873715.1). Lineage (NCBI taxonomy): Eukaryota > Viridiplantae > Streptophyta > Magnoliopsida > Lamiales > Lamiaceae > Salvia > Salvia sclarea. Next base: position 1,786 of record JAYJMF010335096.1, read on the forward strand.
GTTGTGTAACCATAATTTTATGACTATAACGAGACCTCAACACTAACCAGTGTCAGTGATATTATTGTTTTCGTCAAAGGGGGTAGGTAGTTTAGTGGTTCAAGCAACCATGTTAATTTTTGAGAAAACTGTTCATGCACCATTACAGACTAAATGCAAAGTTTGTGTATTTGCATGAAAGAATATGCAAAAGATTGTACTCCCTCCGTCCACCAAGAGTATATCACTTTTGCCATTTCGGGCATCCACCGAGAGTATATCACTTTCCTTATTTGGCCTATACCCCACACACACTCCTTATTATTCAACCATACTTTAATTCAATATTTACAAAAATACCTATCATTCATCCCACTCACTTTACTCTTTTTCCACTTTAATATTAAACAACACACTTTTTCTTAAAACCCGTGTCGTCCACCAAAGTGATATACTCTTGGTGGACGGAGGGAGTATTTCGCAACAATAAAGGGGCTCTATAATGTATATAGGTTGCCCAGGTGAAGTGAGTAGTATACAACAATCTTTATTTGCAAGAAAATAAAAATGGTGCACCAATTTTGAAAACAAACATGTACAAAACTAAAGAATAGTTTATTAATATCTTGGTTGTTGGACAAGAATTCTCATGTTTTCCAAGAAATATTTTTCATGAACCAGATCTTAAATAATCATTAAATTTTAAATTAAAACAAGCGCTATATAGTTTTATTAATACAACATACTACATGCTCTCATGTGTTTATACAAATTTATCGTTACCACTGAGGAGATGTTTGGTTTTCTTGATTTGATTGATAAAATAATCAAGCATAATCACATGTTTGATTTGCATCCAATATCAGATAATGCAGTCCTCATGCAATCATCCATGTACTTGATTAATGTGACCTTTCCTACATCATCCACCAAACCAAAAGAAAAGAAATCCCATTCTAACAAGTGTAAGAGTAATGTGACCTTTCCTACATCATGCAAAAGAAACATGTATGCCTACCATATATACAAACTAAACTTAGGACTGCCTCTCATCAAATATTTGTTATCTACACAGAATCTTGGATTGAATAACCTATATAAATCACAGCTAGCCGGCCTCAAGTTCACTCTGTGTCGCATAGCAGCTGCTATCTCTCTGTCTCCATTAATCTTCTTTCGGCAGCAATGGCAGCAGCAACTGAAGCTGGAAGATCGCTCAAGCTTCCAGCCGGCGTCTGATCTTCTTTTTTGGCAGCGGGTGCTACTCTGAACAGGGACTCAACGTCCTTGAGCGTCAAACATGGCTGATCTTGGTTCTTTCTATTCCCACTGATGAATGAACTCGTATTCCTGCTCTTATTCAATTTATATATGCTTTCCTCAACAGTGTCTTTCACCTGTCCATAAGTAATATATGAAGGGTTAGATTCAGATGGAGCGATTTGCATACCAGTCTTATTGCCAGCATAAATATAAGCATTATAGATTTCTATTAGGGCAAATAGCTTGTAAATCGCTGAACTTTACTCAAATTCTTATTTAGTATACTAGCTTGAAAATCTGCATGCAAATTGCTTAATTTTCAATTTATTCTGATTTTGCAACCAACATTGACTTCCGGCGAAGCCAATGCTGACATGTCTCTTTGAAATTCCTACGTGTTCAATATCGCCGACAACTGATACAACGTCACATTTAATCATATATGAGCTGAAAATCATGTCACCAAAAGGACGCAGAGGTTAGATAGTGCGGGTTGAAGCGACAAGGTCAAATATGATTAAATACAAGCATGATGATTTTAAAGGATAAACAATGTTGTTTCATTAATTAAATGTGATATCGTATTAGTTGTAGCTGATGTTGAACACGTAGGATGTTGAACACACAGGAATTCCGAAGAGACATGTCAGTATTGGCTTTGGCGGAATTTAATGTTGGTTGCGAAATCAAAATAAATTCAAAGTTGGGTAATTTACATGCAAATATTTAAGCTGGTATGCAAAATGAGAATTTGGGTGAAGTTCAGCAATTTTCTATTATCCTATCCACAGGGAAGTTCATCAACATTTGCAGAAACTAAATACTGAATGGCGTTGCCAATAGTTATTTCACATAAAGATAAAGATATTCAGAAACTAAATACTGAATGGCGTTGCCAATAGTTATTTCACATAAAGATATTCAGTAAGGATATAATTTTGAAAGGAGGTCACTTTCATTTTAAGCAAAAGCAGCTATTCTAGTATTGTTGTCTCAAAAATTATAGGGACATTGAGTGAAGACGAGGAGGTAACTTGTCCACTCATGAATTATGTATCAGCAATAGGGAAATACGCACGTGTTTTGTAAATTATCGGATAAAAGGGAAGATAATACGTACAATAAAACGATGCACGAGTGTTTTATGCTCCTGCCCAATCCGGTGTACCCTACCAACCGCTTGTGCTTCAGCTGCTGGATTGAGCAGCGGCTCCACCAGAATTACATGCTGAGCTTCCAAAAGATTTAGCCCATTCGCTCCATGTTGGATTAAGAGCAGTAGTACCTTAGGTGATTTAGTATCTGTATCATCTCCTGGCTCCTTATTGCTTTCTATAGCATTGCTCTTCTGGCATGTGAAGTTCTTGATTGCAATTTGCGATTTCCTATGAGTCGTACCAAGATAAATTAACATGAGAAAGTGATCAAATGAGTCATAAATCATAATCAAGTGTTTTTCTTCTTTTGTACATATTTTATAAACTTTAAGAAATCATCTTATGCATAAATTCCTTTAGAATTTACAAGCTGCCATTAAAAGATCCAATGTGGATTGTTTCCTTTTTATTGGTTTTTAGTCCAACTAGTGAAAATTTATTCAATTTAAACCACATTTTTTTCCAAGGTGGGTAAAGACACTAAATGAGATACCAAAAAATTAATAAAATATGATTTCCCATAACGAGCATCCCCATGGGTGAGAAGTTTTAGAAATCGATGTTGGGATTTTCAGTTGTTTTCCAAACCAATATATTGAAAATGCATTAATCAGAGATGATATTGACATATCCGTCCCTCAAAAGTGTGCTTAATTTTCCTTATTTATCCGTCCCTCAAAAGTGTGCTTATTCCTTTTTTTCTGAAATCCACTTGACCAAAAAGTCAATAATGTCCAACTAAAACAACAATTTTTCAAAAAGTGAGACTCTTTCTCCAGTCACATTCACTTTATCACTCATTTTATTATAACAAGTGCCACTTCTCCATAAGAACACTTTTGAGGGAAAGAGGGAGTATGATTTTCTTATGACTTGTCTCTAGAAAAACAAATATAACATTATAAAGACTAGTTAGACACTTCTGTATTAGCCAACAGAAACCATGATACAGCAAGTTAAGATGCTTTGTTATAAATCAAGCATCAATGTGCATATATTGCGGCTAGATCATCTTCTTACAATCTGACTACTGTTGGCCATTAATAATTACTTGACACACATATCAGCCATGAAATTGATGCGATAAAATCTTAAATGCATTTCAGCCACATCCAATAGATACAGAAAAGCAAAGATTAAATACGACCTAACTATAGGTTCACCAAATGAACAAAAAAGCACATGGAGAAACACCTACCTTCCTCCTTTCATCCTGACAAAGCTTATGTTGTTGGCAGCAAAGGCATGCTGTAAAACATCAAGGACATCATTCCAACTGGAAAAAACAAGAAACTTTTCCTGGGGATTTGTAGAGCTGATCCATAAAATTCTCCTTGTCACTGCTTCAATCTTCAAGAAACAGTGACCCATTGTCAGAGAAAAATCAACTTGGAAGAAATTACCGAACAGAACAGAAAAGAAAGCAAAAGCAAATTTTGCATATTCAAATCAAATTGGCAAGAGGTTAACCATCCACAAGGCCAAATCAGGCAAAAGCTTGATTGGCATGTTTGATATCAGTCAAGGTAGTTATAAATGACATTTACCTTCGTACTGTATGAACCTTGGACAGATATAGAAGCTTCAGTTTTGTCATACGTGTGCCGTTTTACATCCTGTCTATCATCAGCAAATGCAATATTTCCAAAATCAGTGGCACACCGGCATGTTGGGCATATTACCCTATCATCACGATGAAATTTTCCAGGTGAAACCAGCTTTCTCTCGGTCATCACAAATAAACCTAGAATGAAATTAACATTATTTTCATTTTCAAGCATATAGATTATGCGAAAAACAACTGAGGCCAAAGAAGACCTTGAAAAGTTTATGCTCGACAACAACTGTATATCAGAATGCTATCCTCTCAACCAACCAAAAATGCTTGCGCTATTATTGTCTTTCGGTCTTCCCCATACCAGAGAGGCCCATGTTATTATTTAAACAATTACTTCACATCCAGATTTCTCACATGGGAAAAGGTACTCATACCTTAGAAATCAATTATGTTCGAGGAAAATTATAATGAGATAAACAACAAAACAAGTCCTCCCAATGAATAACGAGAAATGCTGCGAGCCAGCTATAAACTAGTCTAAAGTTCCAAATTCTACTAAGAACCACGTACTAATTTGACAATTCTTTGGTAATATATGGGAAGCAAGTACATATCCTCCATTACTATTGAAACCATGGCTTATGAGGTCTGATAACTGAAGTTACTAAATAATCTTTTTCTATTTAACTTGTTCCATTTGTGCTCCTCTTGGCTATCAACAAAAGTGTTCATGCCAAGTCATGTAAAAAAGAGCTTCATATTCAGGAAATCCTTTTCATTTGTTATAGGATAAGAGTGTATATGATTTGGGTTCTAATGATACTGAGACCATGCAGTCCCTGGTTCCAACCCCTAAGCACATGCAATTAGATGAAGTCTAATGGTATCCATTTTCCAATTCTCTGCCATTTTCATACCCTTTCACTGCGACTCTCCCTAATTCTGGTGTATATCAGGAACTCAATTTAAGAGGTACCCAGTCTGCTGATCCTACAGTAGTACAGCATACATATTTTCATGACTGATGCAAGATTACAAAAGGCTATCTATTGATTACTCCATTTGTAGTATTTACATGACATTAAGTCTTACATTCCTTCAGTTCTTCGATGTTCTTCAATTCATCAAACCCTGGCTATGAAGCTAAGCACTAATTCTGCTTTAGTTTTGACAGAGACTTATAAGTGAAGATAGCAGGTTTAGAGTTCGCTACCGATATAGTAAGGAGGGAGTTCTAGTGACTAGCTTGAAGTGGCGAAAGCTCTTTCTTCTTCTTCCTATATGGGGATCATCCTTCCTCTATTCATCGGATGAATAGTCGGGACTTTCGTCATCAGAAATATATTAACTCTTCTAACTACAGCATTCCTACGTGCTCCTCCTTGCCCCCCTACTTAAGAATCCAAAGGTGGCCTTTGGATGACTCTTTTTTACCAAAGGCAGAGAATGATGCCCAGCAAGAAAATGGATGCGCTAACATTAATGAAAATATTCTGGATAAATATGTGTGAATTTGGAAAAATCCCTCAATGGGAGTTAGCATCATCCATCTAACATAAAGCGATGAGTTGAGCCTGAACTAGCGAACTGAAGTCACCATCGGAACCAAACTTCCTACACAGCTAAGATGTGTCCAGTCCAGCGGGCACGCACAGCTCAAACGAACGTGAACTGCTATACAGAACCCCCCCCACTGGCCAGCGGTGGATCGAGTGGATACGATAATGGAAAATCCGTAGTCTCCCAACCATCCCTAGCTGGAAAGTCTCATTGAGTACCCAGCTGGGAGGCATCTACCTCATCCCGATCACAAGGAGAGTTTTACTATGATGGGGGTGCCAAAGAAGAAATTTAGTTTACTTTCCGTTTTTGAATCATTTCGTAGCCTGAACTGACCTAGCTGCAGAGGAGAAGTTGAGTTACAGGAACCAACGACGATCTTATCCTAAAAGAGAAGGACGGGTCAGTTTTCTTTGAAGATCGGGGAAGAAATCGGATAATTATGCCATTCAGAAGTAGAGCTAGGGCAGATAGTCTTAGTTTCCAGCCAGGTATCCACACAGGAAACTCAACCTTTGTGTCATTGCCGCTGTAGCTGCATTGAACTCATCTATTAGTCATGAGGTAGTTAATATCTTCCTCTTCTCAACATGTTCCAGATTATGAGAAAAGAGATTAATACTGGACAAGGACATTCTTATCAAGCAGAATATTTGTCAGCAAAGGTGTTGTTTGATTAGCCCGAGATTATGTGAGATGGTTTTGGCCTGAGACAATCCAAGATTAATTTTGTCACTAGGGTGAGGCCAAGGCTCATAAGCCAAGACTCATTCTTCGTGGCATTGTCCTAAGCTTAAGTTGTCGGCCAAGTCCATCCAACCGAACACCATATCATAAGACTAATCCAATCTAACCACCAAACCAAAAACCCCCAAAGAAGAAGAGCTGACTGAGACTTATACTTGATTTCTGATAGTAAAATACTTAATATGCTGGCACTTATAGATAAGTTTATGAAGATGAGGTAAGGCAAGTATCATTCTGCATGAACAGTGTTTACACAAAAAAGAGGAATATGGTTAATATAGACTTACATTTACAACAAGTGACATGGCCACATTGAAAAACCATTTTTTGACTACCAAGCTGCTCTTGACAAACTGGGCACGACTCTCTAGTAAACCCAGTTTCTGAAGGCATTACTACTTCAGCTACAGTTGAAGCACTAAAGCATTCTGTTTTGATGTTTTGCGTAGATTGTACTAAACCCTGGCAAGCAAACAATATACATATCAGCTTTCTATCAATGACAACTCTAATATGGTACAATGAATTTGGCATATGTTTGCTTATGGTAAATGTAATAGCCATATCAAGTATATCTTTTTGCTCATTTCCTCATTTTGTTGAATCATCACACACCATCTTATCTAAAATCTTTAATCTGCATAAACCAAAGTCACCAACCGATTGCACAATGAATCATAATCGAACTATTCTACTGTTACCACTAGCATATAAAGCAAGCAATTTTTGAAAACACTGGTTATTAGCAGAACTCCTGAAGGTAGTGAAACCAAATACTGAGGAATTATCCAACTTTAGGAGGACATGTGGCACGCAGAAGTTGCACTAGGTACTTACTGCATTGGATATTCTAGCAAAGTATCAGTAGTCTCACCAATGAAATAATTTGAAGGGACTTCCTTTGAGAGAAATTCTACTGGAAGAGTATCTGTAAGATCTTTCTGAAATGCACTAAACCATATAGAATTGTAATTTGAACTTGCATTGTTCACTATCTGATGCTTCAGACTCAATTCTAAATAGCATCCATATGTTTATAAGGAAATCATAAACACAACAGTTTTGTTTTAGGAAGCTGATCATCAAGGTGGGAACTATGAAAAAAGTCTACAACTGCATATGCTGCCAGAAAGCAAGGTTTCGCAGCTACCTTTAGATACCGAAGCTGTCCCTTTATACGTGACAATGAATCCATAGCTAGAAACTTTTCACCAGAATTTTCAACACTAGCTGTATCCAGCTCTTCTGGACTTAAAGCCTCAATGGACTTATCATCCTCATTTTCTCTAAGGCGCAACCTTGAGGTAGCCATCTTTAGTTCATCATGAGCACGCAGAACATGTGCCTGAGACACAGCAAGAGACCTTGCTAGGGCATACTCCTTGCGTAGTAACTGAGCAGGCAGAAGAAAACGAAGTTTGAGAGAGCAACCGTATGATTTACCTAACCCTAATAAGACGAACCAAACTCATTTTCGTACAAATTAATTTGAATTTCTTTGTGTGCATTATGAGAGGAAATGCCACCATCACAAACGGATGGTAATGTAAAAACATGCAGCAAGACTTCAGATAAAGTTCATCAAAACATCAAAGCTGAGTGAAGAATTTTCAACTATATCATGGGTTCTTTATCATGCAGATTAAACAGAAAACTAAGGTATGTGTGCCATACTTCAAGAAGATCAAGCTGCTTTCTGGCTGCTGAAATTTTGTCTCTTTCTAAGAATCCCCTGGAGTTGTTTCTGATTATTGTCAGTGCAATCTCTGAATCAGAAGGCGACTTAGAGACCTGCAAGAAAAAAAAAATATGAAGAATGTATAGGAAGAGGTGTCTCCATGTTGATATAGTACTTGTATCAAGATCATCGCATCCATATAAGATGCATCAGTGAAGCAATACATTAAAATAGGATGCTGCTCATGGTGTCTGTTTAAAAAGACCAATTCAAATTGTACCAAATATGGAAGATGTCAAAAAAAGGTGCGACTATGAGTACACCAATGCTTTCCACAATTGGTTGTTTCTCAACAAAGGTAATTCTAAAAAACATAAGACAAACAGGACACCAGAGGAGTAATTGGCATAATGTTCTTGCGAACAAGAAAACAGTAGATAACCTTCTTTGCAGATGCAAAGTGATATTGTTTGTTTTACCTTGACGCCCCTTCTCACACAGAAACCACTGTTTCATTTACTTTTTTTAGTCCAATACCCCATAGCAGCCCAATTACTTTATAGCCCACTAGTAGATAGAACTTCCTATTGATTCTGGAGCTGCTTCTAGAACCTTCCATTGTACATTCCACTAAGCATGTAATATTCTAGAGGAAAAATTGTAGCTATTGGACAAGCTGCATCATCGTTCATTAGGGAGTAAAGTTGGAACTTTTTCATTTGTAATTAGAGAGCAGTCAAAGAACTTCAATTAAGTTTGAGTCAATTATAAGCCTTGTTTCATACTAAAATTTTCAACCCAAGCACTTAGCACACAATAACACTTAGACAACTGAGGTTTGCTTCACTACCACCAGGGACGGAAAGGAGCTCAGACCTCCGAAAAAGACAAGGATTCACATCATGCATCACATATTTAATGTCAGACAAATTTGACAAACCAAGTAATGGAACAACGAACCGTCACTTTCTCCATCAGTTCCCTCTTCTTTCCATTATCTTTGTAATCAGAAGTCTTGTCTTCTCGTGACAAGTTCCAGTAGAACTGATTCAGAGCAGATTGCCTTTTTTGCATATTCACCGCCTCTTCCACGGATGTAATCACCTCTCCGTTATTACTTTTATTAAGGCGGAACAGCCTAGCTTCATAAACCTGATAAGAAGCAAGTATTATGGAATATGTAACAAGGAAATGCATGGCATGATATTTTAGTAAGATGGGGAAAGTTGTGCAAATTACAGACCTGAAATATTTCATCCAACTCACAATGTGTGCATGCGGGACCATCAAAGTTAGAGTTGCACTTCTTACAGTATCTCACCAGTGCAATGTCCTCTTCTCTTGGATTTTCCATTGTTTGGTCAATTTCCAAGAGTCTATCAAGTAAAGTTTTTCTCGAGTCTTCCAAGGCATCCAAACCAGTTTGAATGTAATATTTTAGAGTTGTTATGCTGCGGAAGCTGTTGGAACACAGCATGGATATTAGTGTTACATGATTTCAATCTTTGCCAGCCCTAATTAATAATTATAATTGGAAAATAAAACCATCTAAGGAAATGTTATGAAGTAATGAGTTTCTTCTATTTTTTAGGCTCCGAAGAGTTGGAGAACTCTTGGTTTAGCTCTAGTTTGTGAAAGAACAATCGCAAATTTTATTTTTCACTTAAATACTAGCACATGTTCAAATGGAGACTTTTTTAACTCCGAATGAAATAAGAAGGCAAAAATGAAACTAGAAATTGCAAATTTAGACATGTTCTCTAGTTGCATGCAATCATTGCTATTCAAGAAGTGGATTAAGCTATCTTACCTAAAACAAACTTCTGATGTACAATTAATTCATTATGATGGTAGACGAATATAACTTTCATTTCTAGATACATGAATTTATATTCCAAGTTCTTGGAGTATTATTCGAGATGTACTTCTATATGCCCATTTAATTTCTTTATTTGGTTGCATTTTCTTCCTTGCTTTATTTTCTAAGGTGTTCCTGCTATATGACTTCCAAAAAGTCTATCAGCCATTAATTAAAACTATGGGGTAGAATAACAACATGTCCGCGAGGGTTTGCAGACAGCCAATGCTATTCACTGACAGTGTGAAACCATACTCACTTTTGCACAGGTGACCACATCACAAGCCAAACTGAAACCGGACATCAACAGAAGCCCAGTGTAATCAAAATTAGCTTCAGTATTTTTGTATTTTCTTCAAATAAATTCTTCATTTCAGGGTGAAAGGCAGTAAATTATTATGAAAAGAGGGAATAAAAATGTTGAAAGTCAAATAGCATTTTTTTTATTAATATAATTGAATCTCCACCTCATCGCATCCATATCAAATAAAAGCCTGTTCAACAACTCCTTGAGCAATAAGCTCTAAGCAATTTAAAAGGTATCACACATCCTTTATCTCATTCCAGGTCACATTCAAGTCCCAGAGCAACATACAAGAAATCCTATCCCTTCTAATGACTCCTAATACCAAAAAATTTCATATGCCCCAGACAATGGCAATCCTATGCCTGAAATTTGCAACAAAATCTCCATGTTCTATTTTAAGGAGAGAAAGAATCTTGGAAGATTCCAACCATTTGAATAATAGTCTCAAAGACAAGCACAGATTTATGCAGTGCAACCTACTTATTTAAAATTCTTAACAACCCGAGAAAACTACCTATTCATGGTAAACAGTGTTCTAGCTAATCCAGTATCTCGAGCAACAAAAAAGAACTGTAAAAGATTGTCTAGGTTATGGCAAAGGAAATTTCTTAGTTAAATTGGCTACAGAGAATGCATCTAGAAACAGGACGAGGAACCATCACTAACCAGGCTGGAATCCTTGATTTCTTGTTCAAATTCCCAGAAAGCGCTTCTCCTATTTTCTGGATCAGCATACTAGATAAATCATGATTTTGTTCAATGTGATGCAAGGCGTCCAGCCACCAAGTAGCATGCTGATGTTTCCTTTTTGTAAAAGCTTCGCAGACCTTCAGCAGACAGGGATGGTCAGCAAGGAGACAATATGAATGGGCAACAGCAGGTGAGATATCATAAGGCGAACTAAATATTATAGGACGTGGAAATGCTCGAGATATACTGATACACC
>JAYJMF010335207.1:0-12836 GCA_036873715.1 Salvia sclarea
ACACCACAAAGTCTACAATGCAGAATAGTGGACTTGTTTGCACAATATACATAAACCCAAGACATAAAGGCAAACCTCTGACAAATAATTTCATTATCATAAAATGGAAAATAAGGTTTTCCATACTTAAGCAGCACTAAAGCATGTTTTTCGTATATAAACCCTTACAAAGGTTTCGGACACTTAGCTGTGTGGATTGTCTAAACCGAAAGAATCATCACTCTTGTTGAAGAGGAGATTGACGAGGATCCTTATAAGACAACACCACTATATGATGATGCCGACGAGGAAGAATAAATTACGTAGAGGACCATAGAGAAGCTTTGGTGGTTCGGCGAAGACTCAATGCTTGCCTTGTGGAAGATGATTCATGGCTTCGGAAAAACATTTTTCATACTAGATGCACTTCTCATTGCAAGATATACAACGTCATTATCGATGGAGGAAGTTGTAAGAATGTTGTGGCTTTTACAATGGTTGGGAACTGAAGCTAAAAACTGAAGACCATCCTAAACCATATAAGCTTACATGGCTAGGAAATGAGAATAAGGTCAAGGTAACAAAAAGATGTCTTATTCAATTTTCAATTGGAAAAAAATATAAGGATGAAGTCTGGTGTGATGTTATTCCTATGGATGCATGTCATTTGCTTCTTGGTAGACCTTGGCAATATGATAGGAAAACACATCACGATGGTTTCAAAAATACTTACACTTTTGTCAAAGATGGTGAGAAGATCATCTTGGCCTCTTCTAGAATGGAGAATGTTCCTAAACCTTCAACAGGTGAAGGAAATAATCTGCTCTCCAAATCTCAAGTTGAAAGGGCACTGTGTGTCACGACCCGCCTACTTAATTAACTAACTAATCAAGTGATCACTACTAATTACTTAATTAACTAGCTAACTAAGTAACCAGACCGTGACTATATGGTCGTGTAATATATTAACTCAATGAAATTAGCTTGAAATAAAAGGTTTCAAAGATTTTACAAAAATTTCGCCAGAGTTTCGTTTAGAAATGGAGTAGCCCAAATACCAACAAGCACCAGAAAAACCAAACAGATCAATCCCAACCTCCAAAACAACAGTCAATACCAACAATCCAACAGACATATATTAAAGTAGGGTTAATATCCAAAAGTGGTCAACACAGTTTAACATCTTAATTCAAAGTTCGATAGCAGATAGGGTGGTTGAGTGTTGTGTATGAAGACACAACCTCCGGGCATAACAAAATATTTACAACCAAAAATAACCCAGCTCAGTATCCACTCCTGCCACCATCTCCACGATCAACCTGCATATAAGGAGAACATATGCAGGGCATGAGTACCAAAAAGTACTCAGTGGGCACTGCCAAATAAATATAATTGACTTGCCAAATAACAATCTAACACAGGGGCTTTAGAAGAAAACCTGTGTTAGTTTTTCGCACATAAAGCATTTCATGATGCATGCTTCTACACATTCTAACTCGTGATATGCCGGCATACTTACATCAATTCACCATATCTACGCGGACCAGTATTGAGAAGTAGGACTCTTTCCCAATACCATGGCCGCAACCCACTCAACGGCCATTTGATGACCGGAACCAACTCAACGGTCATCTGTGTGCACACATCAAGACCATGATCGAAACCAACTCAACGGTCATGACTATTTTCTCACGTAGACAGGTATAATGCAACTTGCTAAAATCATGGCAAGTCAATTTAGTTCATAAAATCATGCATACTCATTTAAAACAATTATTGTGCGCACATAAAAGAAAGTTTAGATTTTCCCACCTGAACTGAAGTCACTCCTCACTCAACTCTTCCCTCTTTTCTTCTTTTATTTCCTTCCCTGATCCACTTGTGCCTTGATTTAGGGCTAAATACTTGATTTCTTCTTGATTTTCTCCTTAATATTTGGTGTTCAATAAAAGAAAATTTGGAGGTGGTGTGGGGATGGTGGTGAACGAAAATGATGATGAAATGAGGGTGTTGAGGATGATTTTGATGAAGATGAATAGTAAGGAGGTGTAAAAATTATTATTTTATTCTATTAGTGCAATTATTAATTAATTCTTTTATTTATTATACAAATTATTAAAATTATCCACATTTACTTCTCTAATTACATAAAAATATAGCATTATTGACTAAACATGATCATTCAATCATAAATAAATTGGGTATAAAATTATAGCCCCAAATAATAAGAAATAAATAATTAAATAAGAATTTATCTCATTATTAACATTTAAATATTTTCTCTTTTCCAAAATTTCCCAAATATATTTTCTAACTTTATTTACCAAACTCAAGTAAAATTAAATTATTTAGAATCACATTCTAACGTTATTTACCAACTCATATAAGGTAAAGTACCAACTGTTGGTCTTAACCGAACCGATTCATGTCTGCTCAGTGCAGAACAGTGCAACCCTTCATTGGTGTACCAGTTCGAACCAAGAGGTGCCAATTCAGAAAAAAGTCACACCACCTGATCGAACCCCTTGTAGGCTATAAATAGCCCCCTGCAGATGATAGTTAAACACACAGAATTAATTCAGATAATTAATCGACTCATTCTAGTTTAGTATCCATACTCAAGTCCCGAGTATTTAGTAGTTCGACCGGAGTACGAGTTCCTAGTACAAGGCCCTCGTATTCGTAGAAAACCGTTGTATCTTGGGGACGTTTGCCTTTAAACCGTGTGTACTGTGCGGGGCAATTTCGTCTTACGGAGAGAGAATATAATTCTCGTCTCGATTTTGTAAATCATACCATTATTCTGTCATTTTCTATATCATACATACAACAGTTTTCTTTGTATTTGCAGAATGATGAAATTTTTCTTCTTTGGGTTGCATAATTGCACTTATTGTTGAAAGTCCTTATTCTGTAGTTTCCTATGTTGATAGGATTATGTTTGTGATCATCCCCAATTGTGGTTTTGGAAAGATTCTACTTTGGGTTTGTTTTTTTTGTTTTTTTTATAAATAAATGCAGAAATTTTAAAGACCGCGTCTTGGAGGACTCGAACCCGGGACCTTTGGCCCCGGACATTAACCTCCTATCACTAGGCCAACATACACACAGTAAATAATACAGAAATTTAAAGACCTCGTAGCAGAGGACTCGAACCCGAGACCTTTGATCTCGGGCATTAACCTCCTATGAATGTGATCACTGATGTTCAACGCAATGTGCTGGTTTGCAGGTATGTGTTTGTTTACGAAGAAGGAACAATTATGTGACTGATAAACTTGCTAAGTTGGCTGTAAATGATTCTTGTTTTTTTACCTTTTATTTCCCTTTACCAGCTTTTGTTAACTTTCCCATGTTATCCTTTAATGAAGTTTGGAATCTTCTTCAATTGGTGAATTCAGTGTCATATAAAAAAGGTAATTGCGCCAAAATACACGAACTTCAGCCAAATTCTAGTTTTGCACATGACGTTTAAAATCTTTTTGTAAATACACCACCTTTCATTTCGTTCTGATTTTTCACACGCGTAAAACTTCCGGTGAAATTGGAGCTGATGTGTAGGACGGAAACGACTACATGGACATAACAGACGACGAAATAAACGATGTCATTTCATTTAACTAAAACGACGTCGTTTCTCTTGAAATAAACCAAATATTAGAGCTCAATCAAGAGAGATGAGTTGCCCAGAACACGCCCGCCAACTGTTAAGCTCTGGTATTTCATTTATTTCGAGAGAAACGATGTTGTTTTAGTTAAATAGAAACGACATCGTCATTTATTTCGTCGTCTGTTATGTCCATGTATGCATTTCCATCCTCCACATCAATTCCAATTTCACCGGAAATTTTATACGTGTGAAAAATAAGAACAAAATGAAAGGTAGGGTATTTACAAAAAGATTTTAAACGTCATGTGCAAAACCAGAATTTGACTAAAATTCGTATATTTTGGCACAATTGCCCCTAAACAAAATCGGCGGACTCTTATTCTATGTTTATGATAAATACAAATTGAGTTTGTAGTTTACATTGCAAAGATCTGTGGCAAAATGAATGTATAGAAGAGAAGCGAAATTAATTACCCTGTGGTTAGTTTCTTTGTAGCCTATTCTCTTGAAGATGCATTTCATGATAACCATACTCATTAGGAAGATATAGCAAAATAGTTTTTATGGCATTAAAATATGAATAAAAAAATCAAAAATGTTTTAAGAGGCATAAGCTACAACATATTCATTCCTCTATGAGATTCATAATCTATAAAGTCTCCAGCAGGCGGCCCAAATGGTGCATTATACGCATACATATCAAACATCCTCTCGTCCGACGTCGGCAGATGGCCGCCGCCTTCTCGTCCCTTGAACGTCTCCAACGGGGACGCCCACGGGGCCGGAGACGGAAGGTTGGAGCTCGAACCCTCCTGGTTCATATTTGGGGCGTGCTGGTTCTGAGGCGAAGTCCCAGTCGGCCTCTTGGAGCTCGAATTCGCCGTTGTCAGAGAGATGGAGGATGACTGCTGCTGATTCTTCATCGGTGACTTGGGCCGGAGAGCTTCTATTTCTGGCGTTGTGAGGACGAGATGGGGCGCCTCCGGTGGCGGGTTTCTTCCGCCCCCTCCGAGCCAAACTTTCCCGTCCTTGTCTCCGAAGTTCCTCACATATGCCTGGATATTTCGCACGTTACATGTTAGGACTGATAGCAACAACGAGCAACGAGACAAACCGAGCAGAATATACCGTTATCTTTTTAGCTATCAGAGGGGGAAAGGGGGAGCATACCTCAGAGTTGAAATTTGATGAGGATAGCCCTGTACCGACTGTCAACCAGCCGGACCGAATGTTATGGTCTTCACCGAAAAGCTCGAGCCTTCTTCGACCAAGAGCAAAATGCTCGATTATTCGGTACATATCCTCAGGTTTTGCAGTCGAACCTAGAAAATCCATGGGAAGAATTTCACAAGGACACCAACAAAAGATGTTTGAAAGCAGGATCCTTACAATTTCTTTAAAACTTAAGAACTTAATAACACTAGGTTTCACTATTGAAGATTGAAAACGTAATTTTATTTGCATACAATATTTTACATCATGAAGCACCTCTAAACCCTATGTATCTTTCTTCTATGGTCAGAAAATGATTAGGCACGATCTAACACATACTCATCATGACTCATAAGAGTTACAAAATCAATACATAAGTCGGAAAAGAAGGAAAACAAACAAATAGGAGTGTAACAGCAAATAGAAGAAAAATTAAACAACCACAAAAAAATTTATGTATATGAAAACAAGTAGACCAGATAAACATTCTTGCGCGAAATATAACTATCTTTCAAATATATGCTGAAAAAGAAGAAAAAGGCGAGAGAAGACAGCTTTGAGATGGGACTTAGAGCTAATGCACGATAGAAAATTTTCATTGAAACCAATAAAATACTTACCATAAGGAGGCTCCTCAGCAATTATCACATCAGTATCGATGTTGGCATGGATTATATGGCCATCTGTACTTCGACGGACAGTCCCCTTTATTCCCATCAGACAATGCTCCTTCAGATCAATAAAAACAAATTAAGGGAAATGTTATGCATATTGAACAACCCTTTACATAGAGAATAACATCACTGAAATTTAACCCCAAAATGTGCAGCTCAAGTTCAATCACAGTAGAACAGAGCAATAAAGCAGCAGTGACATTGAAAGGAAAATTGGAGTTTCAAATGGACAACCAATAGAACAAGATGTTTAATACTCTACAAATTGATCAAAGAAGCTGAAAATGATTAGGCAGTGAGAAAATTGTTCCATGGTATAATAAGGTTTTCAGTCCAAAAGCTACTATTATCTACAGATGATGAAATCATGTACTATTAGCAAAGGTATTGAGATTGACCCATGTTGATGCAGCAGCAAATCTATAGCAAATATTGTTGCCAGCTAGAAGAAATAATAATCCACTTTTAGAGTTTGGAGCAAGCATCTCTATACTCTTGTTTACAAGGAATACTCAACATCGATCAAATGCGTGTAGTCTTGTTGATTGGTTGTTCACACCATAAAGAGCAAAAACCTAAATCTATATTCTATTAGGAGGTGCTTGTGCTTATGATGGAATGGGATTACGTGGGAATTTAATGACTAATACCATGGGTTGAGGAAGGAATGGTTGTGTCTAATCTAGTAGGAATGGTGACTCCTAAGAAAACATCATACCAAGCAAGGAATGGAGTGGAGGTAGGGTTCACTACACATCCATTCCATCATACCAAACATCTCCTCGAAAATTATTCAATATGAGTAAATGAAATAGAATAGAATAGAATAGTCTGTCATATACTAAAAAGTATTCAAATATGACAATATTAAGCATTAAAATAGACTAGCTATGCCCATTACCTTTGAGCGCTGAAACAGAGTATGAGAATCATGGCGTAATCCAGGTGTTGCATTTGTTTTATTTGTTTTCACCCAGCAAATATCTTCACATCTACGAAATCCCCACTAATAGAAAAAAAAATTGCACATGTTAGCAAATGATGTTTTAGACTGGAACATGTATCGGAACAGGCAAAGGGAAATACAAAAGAAAAAAGGTTAACAAAAATGAAGAATTTAAAACCAAATAATTGCTCTTACAAATGCCTCTACTACTTTACCTTCTTCAGGCATTGCCTTCCTTGCTCTAGCCCAACACCGTCACCAACCCAAAGGAAGATAAAAGATGGAGTATCAGCAATTGCCTACAAAATAATAGGAATAAGGAAAGAATGAAGTCAAAAGTCATTCACAGTGACAAAAGCCAAAATGGAGATACTTTATAGTAAAATGTTAATCAACAAAGATAGAAAGTTAGCAACAATTTTAATGGGTAAACTTAGAAGTTAGAAGAGAAGCAGCTGCTGTATTTCACGGATGCAAAATTCACATGTCAACAAAGTTCTCATACATTAGAAAATAGCACAATACGAGGTATATGTCAACGAGAACAGACCTCAATCTTCAAGTTCATTATTTCTTCAAATGTCCAGTACTCTGCATGGTCAGTGACACCAGGAGCTCTATGGACATATTCTTCCCATGGTGGGTCTACAAGAATTACATCAAACTTGGTACCGAAAAACTCTGGAGAAAGCACCTGCTCCTTCAGGTCACACTTGTAGTACATAGGAGGAGAAGCAGATTTTGAAACAATTTCATCCTTTTTCTGTATAAGCTCTCGAAGCTTCGGATAGTCCTCCACGACACTAGTGAGCTCCAGCTCCCTGATAAAGTTCTGTGGGCGCATACCAGTGTCAACAAAGTTCTGAGAGTAGTCATTTTGCTCTCCTCTAGACGGAGCTTTGCCAGGGGGTGCATTTATTCTAGGAGGATTCCATCCTCCAGATGCTTTGTCTTGTGGTTGACCACGACCTGCTGGAGACATTGCATTAAAATTTGGACCAGACATACTAGGAGGCATTCCTCTTCCAGGCCCCGATGGATTAAACATCAGAGCGCCATTTGGAGCATTTCCTAGATTTGGGGAGAATCTAGGTCCCAGTGGACTAGGAGGGACAGGAGGAAGACCGGGTGGAACAGCAAGCATATTCATATCAACACCTCGAGCTCCTGGCCATAACATGGGAGCTTGAAACGGAGGAATAAAGACTCCAGGAGAAATGGGACCTGGAGCAGGAGACATATTAGGAGGCAAAGATTGCATAGGCCCAGGAGGTGGCAGTCCAAGGGGACCAAAAGTCGATCCAGACATTGGTACTGGAATACCACCCTGCTGATTGTCTCTCCCAGTAGGTCTACCCCGTCCTGCTCTCCCCATTCTGTTTCCCCTGTTACCTTGAGAAGCAGTTCTACCATATGAGCCAGGCTCCTGACCCCCAGGTGGAACTAGTGAGCCACCACTGGAACTTTGGGCGCTAGTACCACGGTTGGACGCAATAGGTTTCTGACCTCTAGATTTATCTCCCTGAAAGTCATTGTCATCTCTCCATGAACTCTGGTCCTGCATTGCAAGATCACCATCTACAAATCTGTCCTTTGTATCTTCACCAGATTGTGTAGACCCTTGTACGTTTCGTGATCTCTCCTCCCTTGAATAAGCAAACTCATCCCCCTCCTGAACAACGTCACTATTTCTGGATCTAGAATCTTCTCTTCCATAATCGAATGGCTTGGTTTGGATTTCAATGACATCATAATTCTCATTTGATATTCCATACTTTGAAGAGGTTTTCACAGCTTCTGTTCTGCTTCCATCTTTTCTGCCACCAGAACGACCATCAATCCTATCACGGCCGCGCCTGGGCAACTCCCAGTCCCTGATGCCATCATAAGTTGGGTCGTTATCTCTTGCCTCCTTGTCTTGCTTTCTTTTCCAAGTATCTTTAGCATTGTCCCGATCCCAACTCCTGTCACTCCAATTCTCATCTCTTCCTTTTGATCTATCATCATATGAGCCATCTTTTCCTGATTCCTTCCTCCTAGTAGTAGTGCTTCTTTCATAGTCAATCTCAGAATTATCTGACTCTAATTGACGTCTTCCAATCTTCTCAGGCATTCTGGATGTGCTGTTTTCTACATCTCTTCTGCTTTTGTCCCTGCCCCATGCACCCACATCTTCATCAGCATTTGAAGACCTCCCATAGCTGTCAGCAACATCTCTAGTAGGGTTTCTTTGTTGTCTATGCTCCTGTAATCTTTCTTTAATTGATGCATCATCACGTGCCAAAGTTCCCCCCTTTTCTTCCTCAAGAAACTCAGACCTTCCTCTAGTTTTCCTTTCTGAATCAACTCGTCTCTCCTCTCTGTCAATAGACCTTATACCTTTGTCATTAACTGGTTCAAAGACCTTGCTTTTGATATCATTTGACTCAATTGGCAAAGGATCACTTCTCTCTCGATCATTTGCACTGTCCAGTTTAACATCAGAAGGTTTGCCACTTCTTGCATCGGATTTTTCTCCATATTCATATGTCTTACCAATGTCGTCAGGCTCATCCCATCTTCTGCGATGGCTTCGGCCGTGCTCCGCAGAACCATATGCCTTATCTCGCCCCATATCTTTTTTGACAATATCTCTATCCGGCAGTTTCTCCATATCAGCGTCCTGTTCTAAGTACTTGGAAGTAGACTTTTTTCTCTCACTTTCTTCAGTTCTACTGTGCCCTCCACTCCCAAGTTTGTCCCCACCATCAAGCTTATTTTCTACATCGCCATCTTGGTACCAGGAGCTTAACACATCTAATGTACTCTCTTCTTGCTTCTTCTTCACCTGCTTAGACCGTGACTCTCTTCTGCTTCCATAGTCATCCTGATCACTATCACCTCTGCTTGAGCTGCCCACCCTCTTTCGACTCTCATGTCTGTCTGATGTACTTCTTCTTTTCCCACTACCATCCAAGCCATCAACATCATCACCACTTCCCAGTTGCCTAGCCTTGCTTAACCGCTGCTTCCTCTTATCATCACCAGCCCATTCATCATCATCCCTCACAATATCAATGTTTACCTCTATATCCTCCTCAATTTCCCGTTTCTTAGAACTCCTCACACGTTCAGGAGAGCCCATAACAAAGAAGATCCTTATTAATTGATCTCCTTTTTATAGCCAAGAAACTGAACCCAGGTAGGCATAATCAATGCAGCATCCTAAATCCAAACAAAAAGGAAGGAAAATGAGACAACAACATATTAGGACAACTGAAAATCATCACAACCAAACAATTATACTCCACATTTATAAATCAAAATTGCCACCAAATCTAATCTATATATATCTAAAAGCTCACTCCTACCATTTGGGCACCAACTTTAGCAAAAAGGAGCACAAAATCCCGACCAAACATGTCTTGAAATTCGTGCAAACTATTTCCACTTAATTTGGGAGCCAAAAATCCCACAGAACCTTTTTTCCTCTAAAGAAAAAGGCTGTCACAGCTGTAATAGCATTCAGTTTGGGAGCTAATAGCAAAATCTAATGCAGATCTCATGAAGAAGAAGCGTCGCTTGTGAAGAAAATGGAAAGCACGAAACCTGATGCACAAATAGAAGAATTAGGAAATTTGATGTTGTTGAGTTGAGGCCGAGAACAGGGAGTCGAGAACAAGTCGACGGTGGCAGCGACAAGCACTGTCTACGGCGGTAGCGGCGAGGAGCTCGGACGAGTGACCGGCCCAGCGGCAATGAGCTCGCACGAGCGTTCCGCAGCGCAGAGCTCGAACGACCGAACAGCGGCCTAGGCGGCGATAGTAGTGAGTTTCGCCGGAAATTGAGTGAAAATAAGAAGGAATCGGCGCGAGGAAGAAAAGAGAAGAAGCGAGCAGAAGAGGGGCAAGAGAGAATTAGGGCTCTTATTTTGCTTGATTTGTGCCCATAATTTTGTACAATATATATTTGATTTGTTATTATTATTTATATATTATAATTATGATTTTGATTTGTTATGAAATAAATTTTTTATAATTAAATTAGAAGTTAAATGATGGAATGTGGTATGCTAGTGAAATTTATTTTTAATTTAATTTGTAATAATTGAAATTAGCTAGATTATAAAATATGTATTATACATGTTTTATTAATACTTTTAATAATTTCTTGGAGTAATAATAATATATTGATTAAATGTATAAAAATATTCAAATAGCTACATGGAAGATAAAAATTATCCATTCGTATAAAAAAAACAATCATTATTTTTCCAACCAACTAGGTAACTTCGCTTAAGATCCTATATAAGATTATTTTTAAGGATAGAAATGAGTTTCTATTATAATAATCTTGAATAAAAATTTATATTCCACGAAACTTAATTCGATAAACTCTATGACATAAATTTTCAGATCTTCGTTTTAAAAAGCACTATAATTTATCAAAGTTCTTCATTTCACAAATTGCATAATTTAATAAATTCATGAATTAGATCATTATAATTCGTTTACTAATGTTAATTTTTATTGAATTCACTAATTCATATTTTAACTAGCAATTTGGAGCTTACAAATTCATGAATCAACGTCAAATATAGGTTGTTTTACGAATTTGGAGTTCTCCAATTACGAATTGCATATTTCGGTAAATTCATGAATGGGAGAACTATAATTTGTGAATTAATATTAATTTTCATTAAATTCATGAATTCATAAGTTCAAAATTATTTTAACTCGCAAATTTGAACCTTACAAATTCCTGAATTAACTTCAAATATAGGTTATTTCACAAATTTGAAAGCTCTCATTCGTGAATTCTCAATCAAATTATGTAATTTACGAGTTGTACAAAGCGGAATTCATGAATTAGGTGAAAAAATAATGCTACAACTACAACATATTTGTGAATTGTACGAGAAATAAGAGGCATTCATGAATGAATTTGTTAACAAAGAACACACGTATGAATGAGAAAATACAGGTTACTTAGCACCCGCAAGCTAAGTGTGTAAGGTTTCTTAGCACCCGCAAGCTAAGACTGTAAAGTTACTTGGCACCCGTAAGCTAAATGTTTAGCTTACTTAGCACCCGTAAGCTAAGGAGGAATCCGACACGATATGCCGGCACCGATAACTGACCTTCGGTGACAAAGGTTTGCTGTGCACGTAAGCACTAGCCTCTGCTATAGTAAATTGACTGCAGTACTCAGTCCGTGGACGTAGGAGTTGTTTGCTCCGAACCACGTAAAAACCTTTTGTGTTTTTACTTTGGATAAGTTTTCTCTTTATCTCTCTGACTGATCAGCCTCTGCTGTTCAGCCCATATCTTAAATACTACTTAAGTCAACTTTAACCTAAAACTGCAACAGCCTAAGTTGTAATCGACTAAATTCAGCCCAAGATAGTTATCAGTCCAACTGACCATAATTCGTTCAGTCAGTAGGATTTATAACTATAGGTTGCATATCATTCCGCTGCAACGTCTTTATTAAAAATCTGCATTCATGTGTATTCCCCCCATACACCTATTCAGTATACAAAGGGACCCAACATAATCCCTAAAAAAGGTGAATTTCTAATTTACCAACTCATGATTTTGACTAATTTCGTTTTGAAAATATATGAATTCTGAAAAAAAGTAAAATTAATCCCTCATGAGATTCGAACCCAGGTGTACAAACGAAGAACTTAAATTGATTCCTAATTTATATTTTAAATTAATATAAATCTCTATTTTCACCAAATCCTATATATATCACACATCTTACTCTATCAAAACACAAAGATACAGTGAAACATAATTTAACATCACAAATCAATTAAAAAGAAAATACTCAATCCATTAAACCGAGACAAATTTTTTTCTAAAGGCTTAGCAAAGTAAACGTGGGTTCTCGTTTGGCCATAATATGTATATACTTCAACTTTAATGTGTAATGACTTCTTTCCAGTGCCTTCTATGAATTACTATACTACTTAATACAAACCTTTATTCTAACTTATTTGCAAGATACATCAAAATCTAGAGTTCCTTAAGTAAATTACCTAATCAACTCAATGAAACATTAATTTACTTAATCAGCGTAGAGAGAAGAAGAGTTTGACACTTTGACTAACTCAAATTAATGAAAATAAAGCAGAGAAGGAAAGATAAGAAGACTATTTTGAATTGGGCTTCATTTCTAATTGGATTGTGTTTTTTAATTTTGGGTTATAACCCAATCAAAGTATCAAATTCAGCATTATTGGAAATCATGAATTGGTAAAATTTAGGGCAAATATCAAATTAAATCCTAAACTATGTGTTTTGTACCAAAAATATTCTGAACTTTTAATAATATCAATAAAAAACTTAAATTATTGATATTGTACCAAATATATCCTTATTACCATTTTCTACTTATAAAAAGATGACTAGGATGCCATATGGCAAAA
>JAYJMF010335427.1:0-12833 GCA_036873715.1 Salvia sclarea
TTAAGGAGTTATCAAGTGTGGTTCACCTATGGTGCATCCTATGGTGCACCTTAGTGGACTTTTGTGTTGACTTTTATAGTTAACCCAAAACCATTACGATCCGAGTCCGAGCACGTGCACGTCGCACTTGTTGCAACGGGCGCTTCGTAGGCGCACTTTGCACTTCGCGAGGAGGCATCGAGGAGCCTTTATTGTTTTGCGATACGGGCGACTCGATGTCTCTTGCCCGTGGCTCGGATTGGACACGCCGGTGCGCGAACCGTCGTCTCGGTTCGGACTCGCACTGGTTCGGTGACACAGTCCGCTGACATGGCGGATAAGGTGACACACGGCGATGATGTGGCGGATGAGGCCGCCACATGGCGGATAGGCTGGGCAGCGGTTGTAACCGCCGGCCCGGTGACGTGGCACGCGGCGGTTGTAACCGCCGGCTCGGTCAGACCGGATGGTTCGGGGCGAACCGACGCGCTGGTTCGGACCGCAACCCTTGGGCCTGAACCAAGGTGTTGGTTCAAGGCTCTCCAGGTTGCAGGTCGCACCCTTTCGAACAGCCACCAATAGCCTATATAAAGGCCTCTCCCCCCAGATGGTTCCAACCCAATTCAGACACGAATTCTGCACTCATTTTCATGGCATTCGATTAGTGTGTTAACATAATCGAACTTCTCTTTTACATACATCATCCTAGTCAAGTCTAGGAGTCTATACTCAGTCCCGAGTATCTAGTTGTTCGCCGTAATTACGACACACAGTGCAGTGTCTCGTAATTTGTTAAGTCGTTGTATCTTGGAGACGATTGCTATAGACCGTTTGCACAAGTACGGAGCAATCTCGTCTTGCGGAAAGAGAATCTTTCTCGCCTCGACTTTCTTTTTAGTCTGCATTTCTATCTTCTCGTATATTTATCCATTTCCGACCCAAACTATATTTTTACAAATTCATCCCCAGTTTTTCTTCTTTTTCCCCAGAAATTCGTTCCCATCATCCAAAGGTGTACACAATTTAATCAAACGCATCTTAGCAATCAAGATAGAGAAAGCAAGGAAAATGGAGCTGCAAATACCAGAATAAGCTTGCTGAATATCTTGAAATTTTTTCTTTGCCTCTTCCACAAACTTCTGATTTGCAGAAGCACTGCAACGATCCGGATGCCATTTCTACCATGAAAAAGAAAGATAAATAATTCAATATAGGAATATCCACAACTTCACATCTCTTGGATCAACAAAAAATTTGAAATTTTAATATGATCTTCATGCATATAATGCAATATATCATATCACCATGATTCGTGCCCTTTCTCTCAGCAGCATCAAAAGAAGCAATCTTTTATTGAATCCACGAAATCCCACACTTCTATATAACTAAGCTTTCAAGACTCCCAGTCTCAACTTGCAAATAGTAATAAATAAAACATAAACTTCAAATATTTAATCACAAATTCTAACCATTGCAAGTTTCTTGTAGGCATTTCTCAGTTCAGCTGGCGTGCATTCTTTCTTCAGCCCCATCACAGCATAAAAATCACTGCTTTTCTCTTCCTCGGCTGCCATTTCTCAAACAAATATTCTCACAAAAACTCAATCTTGTCGACAAATTTGAAGAATTGGGATTTCAGCTCGAAATCAGCCAACCCTTTTTCAAGATTACACAAATCACGCACACACGCATACATATATATCATCTGACAATCTGCATAGCGTAGCACTATTCAACAAAGGCTGCAAGTGCTTGATTACAGCACCACGAAACCTCAGCATTTTTTTAGAGAGGGGGATCAGCAGCTCTCTCCTTAGAAGCCTCCAGAAAGATTAATTTTCACAATTATTTTATATAAATATATATACGTGCAGTGGATTATCTTTGTATGGGAGTATTAAATTGTATAGTATTTTAGAAAAGGTGAGAGAATTGGAACATTGAATACTTGGAAAAAGGTTGCCAAGGAAATGTAATAAGTGGTTTGTTTAAAATAAAAAGGGGAAAGGAAAGGAGGTGGGCTAGATAAGGATAGTGATGAACGGCTGAGATTGAATCTTGTGTAGATATTTGTGGCGGGATTCGTCTCCAGAAGCTTCTCAATTAACTTCTTTGTGTGTGAGTTTGGCGTATTATATTGGACCATAGAAGAAAAAGGCAGCTTCTTCGGTTTCTTCATCTTTCTTTTATTTATTGTAAATTAAATTGGTGTAATATTTTATATAGTTAACATTGGTCGGTCCAATAAGCTTAGGGGGTGATATGGTGATCCAAAGATTACAAATTTAGAAACCCTTATATTTTTAATGAATTGTATTCGATGTGGAGTTACCAGTTACAAGTCACAACATATATACAAGGAGAATTATGTGGAATCCTAATATCCTATGATCATATATAAGAGAAATGTAAATGTTTGTCGTGGATAACACAATGAGAAAATAAGTAAATAAATTTCTTAGGTATAAAACTGTAATATTTGATATCGGATTTTAAAAAAAATCTTCTTGAAGTTGTAGTTTGTGAATTCTAATTTGATATTTCGGCAAAAACAATTTAATCGGATTTGATTGATGAAATGGAAATTTCTACAAAAATGATTTCATAATTGAATAGCTGAAAATGAATTATGTTTTTATATATTAGGATTAGTCTGTATTTGATTGTGTTATTAGAAAATAATGCAGAGTATTATATTTTGTCATCTTATCATCAATATACATATAACATTATATGATAATTAAAACAGAGATATTTGTTTGAAGTTGACTTGATAAGTAATTATTTTAATTTAAATTGATGTTAGTTAATCGAAAGTCCTATTTATTGACGTAAACTGGAGCACTAAATTAGTAAACAGAAACGCCACAAGTGCAATTGTAGGATGGTATCATTGATTTCTTATTCAAATAACGCATTTAATTCTGAGGTAATTATACGTACAAGTTAACCTTTTTACAAATTATGCAAAATAAAGCGTTTAATCATTTGTGTATTAGTCTGACCGTAGAATCGATAATGTTTGCGGCCAATTATTTCGAATTCACGCCACACTAATATAATAATCGAATTTACTTATATGTCGTAATAAAGAGCTCAATAAAATATCTATTGAGATCAATTAAAAAATAAAAATATCTATTTGGGTATCAACGAACATAGAGTTTCTTTTTAAATTGAACAAATATAGAGAAGAGTGACACGGATTTTAATAAAATTGAAATAATTATAGTATTAAGTAGAAAAATGGTCCAATTTTTTAAAAAGAATAATTACGTTGATTAGGAAGGGTATGTAAATAAGATAAAAAATTGAGAATAAAAGAGGGTAAAATACTTTTACTATAAATAAAATAGATTTATATTTTGAGGATGAACGAAAAAAAAAAGTTGTGTTTATATATTAGGGATGGAGGAAGTATTGATTATATATGAGACGTGATTTAAAAAGGCCAGGAAACATTTACAGAAAAGGGACCTACCTATGAAAACAATGCGTAGTTGCAATTGCTTTCCTAGCATGCAATTATTGATTAATTGAAAGCAATTCAACATTGTTACTATTATTTATTCACATTTAAAAGTTGAATGTAACGTCTCCTCGATACCCAAGGTTTCAGTAATTTCAAAATTGTTAGAAAATTATGCATAAAATAAAATAAATTAACACACTTCATTTAATACTCATTACTAATTTTTAATTAGCAACTTGCCACTAGAAAATAGTAGGCAAATAAAAGAAAACAAAAACGAAAAGCGTGTTGGCTTAAGAATTTGAAAAAAGCAAGTTGCTTAGAGAAAAAAAAAGAAACACGTTTTGGTACACTTGCAGCGACCAAGAAGTCAATAACCAACTTGCTTATTAGTATTAGTACATTTCAAGGAAACACCTAATAATTTTACCAAATTGCACAAAGTGGTACCCCATATAAAATATACTCGATTTTAGATAGAAATATATTTTTATCCAATTATACAATTACTTTTTTCGGAACAACCCTTTGTGGGGATGATTGTTTTTTATTATATAAAAAGTTTAAATTTTAGTCGCTACAAAAATAAACCCCGTCTCGAATATAGGCCATGAAAAAATTGATCCCATCAACTTTATTTTGCTTATCCTTTTGTATTTGTAATAAGTCACTTTCTTTTTTCTTCTTTTTTGGTGTATATCATTTTGAGGATGAGCTACGTAGTCTCGAAAAATAATCGACCACGAGTTCAAGATGAGGACGTCAAACCGAGTTCGAGTTTAAGCCCAAATAAATAAATTAGCAAACATATAACTGTACTTATTTAATTAGAATATTCATGCATGCAACCGTTCTTTTAATGTTAGATCAGACAATTATATGGCATCCAAAATAGTGAATTTAATTTTGAAGATGAATCGGTGCTAGAAGACTCTGAATTAATAAAGATCTCATGCAGCATAATAACAAGTTGGCAAGTTGGGAGAGGTAGCTAAATAATAGCTCATCAAGTGAACTAGAAGCTACTGTTTGGCATTTTTTCAATTTCAATCATATCCATGTCTCTTTTCAAATCCATCTGCAGATGCTGTGTGTGTTTGCCTCCTCACATGTCATTCATGTCTAGATTGAGACTCTCTCGAGAACATTCATTTATACTATCCTTTTTAAATAAATGCATGCATGTATATATATATATAATTTTTTTTCAAAGAGCTAATTAATGCACTATTGAATTCTGGTAAAATCAATATTGTCATTCGATGTCATTGCAGTACAATAAATTTACACGTCATAATGTGTTGGGCGAAAAAAAATATTCCGTCCGTCCCATTCTTCTTGTCTCGCTTTTCTTATTGGGCCGTCTCATTCTTCTTGTCACATTTTCTTTTTTGGCAATAATTAACACACAAAAGAGTATGTGGACCCCATGTGTACCACACCATCTCACACTCATCAACTCTACTTTATTAATCTCCGTGCCCAAAAGAAAGGGGATAAGAAGAATGGGACAGATGGAGTACGAGTTTTTACTTGAGCTCTTCTATTGCATTTGTGGACAAGTGATAATATTAAAGGTTTTGATTTATATAAGAAAACTACATATTTTAAATCCCTTAAGATTGGTACATGTCCTCCATCTATCAGTAGAGTAAAGGATATCATACTAATGGATTGTAAAAATATCATTTGTTGTCAACGAAATATGCACTGTACTGTAGTGATCCCGTCTGCATGTTGTATTGTGCTATAATTTAGCTTAAATATTTACTCATCTTACAAGAGATTTGAGAATCTTAAGGGAGATTGTAATTCGTAGAAACCTAAAATTGAGGGCAATAATATGATATAATCCACTAAGAATATATCACTTTGGTGGACGACACGGGTTGTAAGGAAAATCTTGTTGTTTAATGTTAAAGTGGAAAAAGGGTAAAGTGGGTGGAGAAAGGGTCCCACTTTATTGACTTTTAAGGTAAAAAGTGAGGTAAATGGTAGGTATTTTTGTAAATATTGAATCAAAGTATGGTTGAATAATAAGGATTATGTGTGGGGTATAGGCCAAATAAGGAAAGTGATATACTGTTCGTAGACACCCGAAATTGCAAAAGTAATATACTCTTGGTGGACGGAGGAAATAGTAAACTGTTAGTTGTCAACAAAAATAGAAAAAGTTTCATAAAAATTTGGCAGCAACAAAAAGAATTGGGTGTTGGATGTTAGTATATGAATTGAAATGAATGAATGGATGGTCCAATGCTGTATTATCTGCAGAGGCTTTGGAGTGTGCTCGAAATCACATGCACCCAAATTCCAATAATTTCCAAATCACAAAAAAAAGGAAAGTGCAGAAAGAAATTACTTGGTTTGTAGCAATAATGTCAACAATTTTGTATTCTTCTTATTTATCTCCCATTTTTATTTTAGGAACTGAACTAAAACAGGAAAGGGGATTTTTTATATCATACACACCATTACATTGCATAGAATAGATATTGTCATACTGTAAGATAATGTTATTAGGTTTATTGTGTCGGTTGTATAGAAGCAAAACTGTTTTTTTCTAAAATCAATGGGTCTTAATGATATTAAACAAATTATTATTATTATAATTATCCTAAATGAAAGACAAGAAGATACGCATTTATTAACAGATAGGAGCATAATGGTAATGGGCTTTATTTACCTATACTGGGCCATGACAATTGAAGCCCAATGGCAAGATAACTAGCTTTTACTTGGCCAATGCACCGTCGAAATTGAGAAATTGAAATTGTCGAAACTCAAATTAAATAAGTATATCAAGTTAATAGCTGCATACTTCCCCTCATAATATATTAACGAATTTCTTAACAAATTAACAACTCGAATATTATTATAGAGAAACTTGGCTCATTTATTTAACAAGCGTTCACAATTAACGAGCGGAATATTATTATATTTGAGCTTAATTCGTTTCAATATTATTATAGAGAAACTTGGCTCATTTATTTAACAAGCATTCACAATTGAGTGATTGACGAGTGGGATATTATTATACTTGAACTTAACTCAACTCGTTTACTTAACCAACGTCGAGTCTCACTTAAATGAGATGTTGCTCGACTTATTACTGTCGAAACCTATCGGGATTCGTGCCTTAACTACTCGAACCCCCGATAGGTTTAGGGTCTAGGTCGAACTTAACTCAACCCATTTACCTAACGACCGCGAGTCTCAACATGAAATGTTGCTCGACTTATTACTGTCTCAACCTATCGGAATTGGTGCCTTAAGTACTCGAACCACGATAGGTTTAGGGTCTGGGTCGAATACCCTTCGACCCGGTCACAATACACACATTCGTCCGACAAGATCATAAGTCATAACAGCGTCTTGCAGAATCACTGGATTCGATTCACGGGCTGAGATCTATTTGCAGCCTCCCTCAACTCACATGACTTCGCTAACCATTGACTAACAATCCAATATGTTTACGATAGCAAATGACAAATACGCAAAAGACAGAAATAGGAACAGAGATTAGTATAATATTCAAATATAACATCAGTTTTTCATCACAAGTTGAAGATCCAGACACAAAACATCTACTAAAATTCGGAATTAATCTCACTTCCAAGTCTCAAAAACACAAAACACAGGATAAAATTTAAGTTACTATGTACACCTCGGTTAGGATGAGAGAGCCTTGCTAAAACAGCACCGATGGCTTGAGCATGCTTCGCTGTTCGTCATCATTGTCGTCCTCCATCACCAGGCAACGAACACACCTACACGAAAACGGTAAACAAGGAGACATCGAATCATCAGCTTGCATTCTCATCAAGTGAAGATAGTAGTACAAGAGTTGAAAAAGGAACTAACATGCAGCCTTATTTACAGAGAAAACGCAAGAGAGTCGGGCGCAGTCTCAGTAGACGCCACCCGTCATGGCTGCAACATCATCGAAAGACCAGAGATCCAACGCGCTACCACCATCCTGATTCGCATCCCCGCAGAGCAGGGCATCTATGGAAGCATCCCAGTTGCTCTCAAGGTACGGCATCTGGAAGAGCTTCATCTGGGAGTCGAACTCTGAGAGATCAGAGCTGCTGTCTTCACCAGGAACCACCATGTTGTCAGGGCTCGGTCTTGCTCTCTTTGCTGGGCGAGGAATATCAGAATCCAGAGCTTGATCATCATCCTCAACAACAGTGGTGAGGACGGATGATACCTCTGGATTCTTTGCACAGTTATCGCTCCAAAACAAATCTGAGCAATCGAAGGAATTGCTTCCTTGATCGGAGCTGAAGTAAACGCTGGAGCCATCTGAGGGTGTAAGTGGTTTTACTCCCACATCACCATATCCATACTGCTTCATTTGTGGCTTCTCTTCCACGTAGTAGTCGTTGCTGAGCATGCTGGTGAAACTCATGTTCTGGTCCAGATTAGGCTGAACAGAGTCTGAGGCGTCATTTGAAGACACTTTCCGTGAGCTCACCTTAACAGTGCGCTTTGAAGCTGCAGAGACTGAGACATCCTCGGGGAAATTCACCTTAGCCTTACTGCCTCTGATCCTCCGAGCTTCGATATCATAAGCTCTTGCAGCTTCCTCAGCAGTGTTGAAAGTACCAAGCCAAACTCGAACCCCTTTTCTTGGATCACGGATCTCAGCAGCCCATTTACCCCATGGGCGTTGTCGGATCCCTCGGTACTGATTCTTTCTCTTTCTTTTCGAGGACTTCTCAGCATCCTCATCAGATTCAACAGAGTCGAGGGATTTATGAGCTTCAGAAAACAACAAACAAACAATAAGCACCAAGAACAGGACACAAATTTGCAAGACCGACCATTTTTATGTTGGTTTTTGTTTCAGGAAACCAATAAGCGCCAAGTGTTCAAAATCGAGATATAATCAAAACCAAGAAAAGTAAATCAAATTGCTCCAAATGCTATTTACTTCAAAGCCATAGCTTTTGACAGAGGGTGATTAAAATAAGAATTTCTATGATTTAGTGTGGATCCGTTGCAACTTGCAGAACAGAACTTTAGTTTCTTAAACAAATCAAAATTAGCTACTCCAACCAAAAATGGAGATACAGATAACATCGATTATTGTTTCATTATATTTATATAAGCCCTGTAAATTGGTCAAACTAATAGAACAAATTCATAATACACAAACTTCACCATAAAAATATATTCGAGCTTAGAAAATGAATACATGAGCTACTATTCCAAAGAGCATCGTCAAAATTACCCTTTTAATAGAAAAATCTAACCTTTAATTTTATTTTAATTTTAACTTTGGGCATAAACTATATAGGTGACAAATTATTATTTTTTCTCCACATGATTACAGTTTAAATTTCGTCTTACCATTAAAATAAGAAACATCTACGGAATAACATCATCACCGCCACCAATTAGAAAGGGAAAAAAGAAATACCGCCACAAATCATTCACTACTAATTTCAAATCTATCAACATAAAAGTAGGATCACAAGTCAAAATCCAAAAAATTAAAATAACAACAAAAAGAACTGAACAAGATAACAATAATTAATGAAGATTACCTTTAACACCGAGATTCTTGGGAACAGAGAATGCGAAGGGCTTCTTCAAATCGAGCTCCTCTTCATCATCCGAGTAATCCTCAAAATCCTGAAAATCGGCTTCGAAGTCATCGTCGAAGTCAACGAAAGGCTTAGATCTAAGCGGCTTCGAGTAATAGTTACAATTATTCTTCTTCTTCCTCAGAGCGGCGGCGCCGCTTCCCCATAGCAAATCGGCCGTGAGGCGGCGAGACGAAAGGCTCGCCGGCGGCGTAATTTCGGAGATTATAGCTCCTCCGCACATTTCGAGAAATCGTCTGCGATTTTTTCAGTGATTGTATGAAAATGGAAATCGCTTTTCCTAAAAAATCGAGATTTTGTTGAGCCGTGGTAAGAATTGCTTCTGCATTTTTATACGCAGAGGGTGATAAGAGCGAGGCGGCCTTTTCCTGATTTTACGGTTATGCCCCTGCAGAATGGGTGCATTTCAGATTTGGGAGGCTTGATCGGACTATAATGCCCTTGCTTTTGTACAAAATTGCACTTGCATGAAATTGCACAATTTCCACTTTACCTTTTCATTTATTTATTTTTAGCGAAATGTAGACCTAATAATCCGTGTCATATTTTTATCATCCATGCCATGGACAAATTATAGGAGTAGGTCATCGACATCTTTTTTTTATGCATTTTATAGATGAAAAATATCATTTATTTAAGTAAGATAACATATGAAATTTCAAGATGTCAAATTATTGTCCTAGCTCATTTGATTTTAGAGACAAATAGTTACTAAACGCAAATTTTACATATTTAAAATATAATCAGTACAACTACTATCAAACTGCAAAATCCTCAACTTCATGATTTAAATCTTTGTTAGCATTAATACGTCGTATCACTGATTCACTATATGGCATATCATATTATGTAATTTTACATGTCTATATATTTTAGGGTACTATTAAAAAAGTGTAGTACAATTTTTAATTGTGACTTTATATAGTCGGTATATAACCGAATGAGTCTCAAGTATGAATGGTGAAACGGGGATGAAAAATCAGTTTGATTGAGTAAAAAGAAAATGTGAACCTCATTGAATGATAGCCTCAAATTATAATAGACGTCCGCATAATCTGAATTATTATAATTTATTTTAATTGAGTTAGCTAAACATCCCACTCATTTAATGTTTTTTATTAGAAAAGGGTCTGCCTCAGTTCTCATCTAGACTTTTGACTAAATATATTCAAAGAAACGTGCAATGTACTATTGATGCCTTCAATTTTCAGTTTTACACGAAAAATTATCCCATGCAATTCAAAGTTTCAATAGGTCTATTAAGTAACATTCGCGTGGCCTAATTATATTTTTTGTATTTGTGAGTCCACCGTCATACGATATTTAGAGTTCTCAATACCCTCAAATATTCATATTTGAATCCACCGTAATACATGTTCTCTTTTATTAATTGACAAAACAAATAATTATTTTTTTTCGTAATATATCACCAGAGATTTACAAGCTGAAAAGAGAAAAGATTACATTATAGTTAGTGCGGATAGAGAAAGGGATGTGGAGGGCTTTATAGCCCCTATCAAGCAAAAAATAAATTTATCTCATATATATAAAAGCATCAAACTATTAATATTGTAAAAATTATAATACAAGAGGCTCAATCATCAAACTGATATGCAACATATTTACCTTCTCAAAATCTCAAAATTTGTAGCCGATAAGTGTGAATAATGTACACATGACACATGACACCCTAATATTTTATCTATAATCAAAAGACAAAGCTCTTTGTACATCAAAGCTTTGATATGATGCTTTAGTTCATACACCACTTCTCAAACGGGAAACATACTATATATAGCATTAATAAAGAAGCTCATTTCTACTTTAAAAAATGAAATTTTATTTATAGATCTAATAAGCTACCAAATAATGGATTATAGACATAAATACATTTTACTAAACATAATATTTATATTTTTATATGGGAAATCATAATCCTAGTAATTCTTTATAAATAAAATGGATACATTATTATTTAAAATAAGTGTCCCGAACTAGATCCGACCTAATATGTCGATTAAAATATGATAACCATAAAGTAATATTATTATTATTACTATAATGAAAAAGAATGATGAAGATAGAGAAGGTTGGGTGCGTGCACCAGAATCCGTCATCCGCGGAGCGTGTGGAGCCCACGAATTTACTAAAATTAGTTCAATGTAGAAAATGACGACAACGATGTGGGGCCCATGGGCACGAGGAGCCCATCATATTTCTGTTTCGGGCCCTAAATCGTAATTCCACACCGAAAAATTTACGGGCCGAGTGTTTTGGCAACAAGTGGGCTGTGTGTGGGCCCGATGGCCCATCCCACATCAGCATGGGCTCTCATTTTTTGGTCATCTATGTACAGAGCAGTACAGCTGTACCCTGCAACAATAACTATTTTACTATCATATAGAAAAATATTTAGTCTTTCATCATAGCTTAAAATAGCCACAATGTCGACATTGTATGATGTGGGATGACTCCCAAACATATGAAATTTTTGTGCATTACAGATGTAGACAAATTCAATTTTGCCACGTCATTTTTTGATTCCGTATTGTTCAAATATTCCAGTGCTCGCACATGCGTATGTTGATGAATGTGGATGTAGCTTCGGCAACCTCAAGCTTCTTGGAAAGTATTTTTCTATGTTGTTGTTTTCAAAAAAAAAAAACTTCACCTATGCTGTGCAGCCTAATCTTTTGCTTTTACTTTGACTCCCTTCCTAGTTTTTTATGGCTACGCCACTCTCTATGAAATTAGAATGTGAAATTAGAATGTGTGTGTATTGGCCTAATGGTAGGAGGTTAATGTCCAGGGCCAAAGGTCCTGGATTCGAATCCTTCGTAATGCGGCCTTTAAAATTTATGTATTTAATTATAAAAAAAAAGAATGGAGGAATTATTGTACTCAGAAGTGTGCTATAATGAACATCTTGAACAGTACACATAGCCGAGCTAGGGGATCCCAAGCACCCCTTTGCAAAAAATGGGATATTTAATACTATGATTATGACTTTTAAGCATTTTTGTCGTCGAATTTTTTCTATTTTAGCTTCTTCCAACAAATATTTCTAGCTCCGCCCTTCACATCTCTTGTAGCGACCGAAATTATTGTAGGGTTTCGAACAACACTCATTTTTCAAACTTAGAAACACCTTTCCCCCTTTTTTTAACAAGATAACCATCTAGTTGCTATTCGAGATACCCGAGTATATGCAATTAATCCCTAAAAAAAAGTAGTATCTGATTACCATCTCTGTTAATTTGTATGCAATAGTAGACCTGACACGAAGAGGCTTTTAATACGAAGGAAGTAGGAAATTCCAATGAACAAGTTGAAGAGTAAGTTTAATGGAGTAATATTTTTGCAAAATTTAATAATATTTTAAAGATGTTCAAGTTTGTAAGTCAATTGAGATTTTTCTAGTACTAGTATGCAAATTGTGGGAAGTTTAGTCGTGTGGCTTACACACTCCAGCAGTCCATGTTTAATTTTATTAATATAAAATTCAAGCTATTTTGGGAAAACTGGAGAAGTTACCAAACCAGCTATACTTCTTTTAGTACAAATTAGTAAGCGAAGAAATTATAAGATGCATTTTTGACTAAATTTATAAGAAAAAATTATTTTTGCCCAAATTTATAAGAAATATGCACCACATAATCAAAGGGATATTTTTGCCCTTAGATATTGATAGGTTTGCATTGTTTTTACCAAAAAGTCTTACACTTTCTTACACATGGTACAATTGTGTAAGGCATGTGTAAGAATGG
>JAYJMF010335756.1:0-32049 GCA_036873715.1 Salvia sclarea
TATAATTGTTGCCGGTCTCATTATCTATATATTAATTGTCGAAGCCGAAGGCGGAGCCGTTTGTTGTTTGCCGCCCTATTATTGTTGTCACTCTCATTATTTATACATTAATTGGGCCCGACCTAACGTTAGACCGGCCTAACGTAAACGTGTCTCATTAATAAAAATATGGAAATAGAAACAACGTATAAAAAAGGGAAGCATGGTTTCCACTAAGTTTCACTTTTGAAGTTACTATTATTTTGTTGTGTTTGGCTTTTATGAATGGTAGCATAGAATTGAATGATGGTGTTGGATTGCATGAGTTAAAAGCGCGTGCGCGCTATCATTCTTTTTATGCTTAAAGCGTGCTCACTGCCAACTATCACTATCACCATCACTCCCTTCCAACTACTACCGTAAAAAAATCTTTATTAATTAATCATTTTCTAAAAATAAAATAAAATAAAATTATCCACGAGAAGATTTTTCTTTTAATATTTTTTCTTTACGAGGAAAAAATAAAATTTTATCCACCCAAATTAATTGTTATTTTAATTGCTGGTATTAATATATTATCACTAGTGGATGAAAATTATCTAGATTCTACAATGAAACTAGATTTTTATTCTATTTGTCATTTAATTTTATATGGTTTTTTATTTTAAAAAATCATTTTTATTTTTTAATGAGTGTTTGATTCAAAATTTAAGAGTAATTTTTTTTTGTTTGACCTGTTTTTAATAGATTTACTATTGTAATTGATAAAGCTATAAAAGTAAAATTATTTGTTTCCTTGGTATTTTGATATGAACGGATGGAGGTGGATAATAAAAAGAAGAGATAATTGTATTTTAATATGTAAAATATTTTTGATAAAAAAAAAGGGTGACTGTCAAAGATGAGTGGGCTCCTCGTAGAAATTAATGAAATAGCTAAAGATTAATTGGCTAACAACCTTAGACTTTGTTGTCCATGTTCAATTAACCTCTACATAAGTCGTTGTCGAGATTCGCAAATTTTTAAATTTTGATTAATATATAGAAATTAACTTCTATATATATTCGACTACTATTGCTAAAAAATTACTAATTGCAATTAGTAGATACTTTTGTGATAGCTTTCTTAATTAGTTTTAACATTATATGGTTATTTGAGATAAAACTGCCATTTAATTAAATCATATAATAAGATTCAAACACAACATTTTTTATGATTTGGCAAGCACCAAAATAAAAATAATTCAAATTAGTATATTTTAAATAAATCAAGAGCCATTTATAACATTGACTCATTCATACTCCACCAAAACCCATGAAAATGGTACCATTTTAATAAATTCACTTTTTGGACTGTGGTGTAAAACAATAGTTTTGTATTTCTACATAGAAATTCTTGAAGATTTTGTCCTACTCATGTTATTGTAGGTTTTTAAATATGAGTGATGCTAAATAGTCACATTATGGCCACCCACACAAAGACAAAATTAGTACTTTTAATTATAAAATATCAATCAAAATTTAAGTTAAATTTATACTCAATAATTGTTATTTCCTAATTTGAATATCAAATTAAAAATTATATCTTGAATTTGCATTGTTAAATGGAAGCTAGAACACTTGTTATATTAAAAATCATATTTTTTCATTTATAAAATTAAATAAAAATTAAACCTATTAGTTATTATTAATAATTAATCTATATTTATAATAAAACAATCATTTTAAAATTTAATGAATCATTTTTTTCCACTATTGAAGTAAATTATGGTCACCCACATTATGGCCGCATAGATTTATTCTTTAAATATTTATCAATTTGTGTTGTAGTTTTTTTGGTTTTATGTGAAGTAGAAGATTTCAAACTTGTATGTGCCTTTGCATTTTTTGTAAAAAAGGCTCTAAATTGTTTTGAATTCAAGTTGATTTGTCACCTGTCTTGGATTCACATGGTTATAATAGCATATATTGGGATTTGATTGCATAAAAATGTTCGAGTAGTCCAAAGGTATTGGTGGTTACATTTGTTTATTTATTAATTTTTACTAATAAATTAAATAATTATGTATTGCTACGAGGAGGAATCCATAATACTAGTTATCTGTGTATAGCGTACACTATGAAATATTACTTTTATGTTAGTTGACCAAATCCGCAATAATAAGGGGAAAAAATCAAATATATATCTTAGCTATTAAATTAGTCGAATTATGTAGCCATTTCAAAATCTAGTGGGCTATAATTAAGCTAATGAACTTTTACTAATAATTTTATCTTGATTATTACAAAAAAAAATATTGTATGTCCCCTCTAATTACTTAGTAGCACAATTGGCATAATTAATCGAAACAAGTTACAACGTGAAAACATAAATGATTAGCTTTTTAGAGTAACAATATAATCACTACTGCATTGGGACAATATCCCAAACATGTAATAATTGTGGCATAATCTATAAAAGTCTATAACTGCGTAATTAATCACACCACCATACTTGGATCTCTTCGTAATAACTCTCTAATCACATTAACTCAATATCCATTTTTAAATACAAATAACCAAACTATTTATGACCCTCTTTAATTGTGGAGTTTTGTGTTAGACCATTTTATGGCACTAGTTAAAATTCGTTAGGAATATATTAATATTCAAACACTACAAAAAAACCTATGATGTTATAAACCAAAATCTCCCATGTAGTGTCCTAAAGTGTTATCTACAGAAAAATGCTATTTATCCTTATCTTATAACTAAAATTATTATTTATAATAAAAAAATGTCATTATCAACAAGACCTCATAATAAATATACCAACATAGATCAATTTAAATTCGAATATATCATAGCCTAAGGTGACCACTACATTAATATAACAAATGTCCAACAGCACACACATGCAGAATTACTACACCACACAAAGGCGTGACAACTATGTGCACGGAGACAAGACCGCTACACTGCACAAAGACGGGACAATTACACCACAAAAAGGTGCGAAAATACCCACACGCAGGCGGGATTTGAACTCCGGACTACTAGCCAAGGAGAGTCTTTGAATGCCTCGACTTTTCCACTTGAGCTAGGCTTCCTCAGCTTTTTTCTAACTATACTCATTCGATTGTCGAATTTTAACATTCTCCTAAACAATCATCCAAAAGAAATGAGGCGTTTCGAGTGAGACCGAAGAGTGACACTTAATATGCAATTTAAAATATCCTACTAGCATCCATCCACTCAACTCAACAACCAAAACCCAATAAAATAAAAATGTAGTGTTAACTAATATATATAAGTGAGAAGTGAAAGCTCCACAAAAAAAAACCAAAAACAAAAGATCTTGCAAGAAATTATCCATCAATGGAGTTTGATTTTGATCTCCAAAATCCATTCTCATCTTCCACTCTCAATTTCCCTCTACTCTTCAACATAGAAAGCGACTACACACCTTCCAAATCTTACCTTCAAACAACTAAATCCAACCCCTCAATTCGCTCCCAAATCCTTTCTTTAATCCTATGTTTTTGCCGCAATTTCGACGCCTTTTCATCGTATCTTGCTATTAATTACATGGATCGCTTCCTTTCCTCCTTTTCGATTCACGTATGTTGTCTTTTTTTTTTATTCACTGTTGAATTAAATTTTGTAAAAAAATTAAAAAATGTGTTTTTGTTTTTTTTTTTTATAGGAAGAGAAGCCATGGATTTTGAGAGTAATTGCCGTTTCCTGCGTTTCGTTGGCGTTGAAGATGAGGAAAATGGAGTTCTCAGCTTCTGATATTCAAGTATTTATTTTTTCTTGTGTTTAATGAAAAAAATGTTGTTTTCTTTTATTTTATTTATTTAATTATTTAACCTAATTTTTGTTTATTAAAAAAAATTAAGCAGGATGATGGTGGGATGATTTTTGATTCAGTTACTATTGAAAGAGCAGAGATGTTGATTCTTGGAGCTTTGAAATGGAGAATGCGATCTGTGAATCCATTTTCTTTTATCAGTTTTTTCATCCCTTTTTTTGGAATCGAAGATGAGAAATCGATTCAAGCATTGAAAGATCGAGCCATGAAGATTATCTTGAGAGCTCAAAATGGTTAGTTTTTCTCTTTTTTTTAATCGTCGTGTCTCAATCTCGTATTTTATTTTTTTCACTAGCAATCCTTTGTGCGTGGATAAAATAGTATCGGAAGTGAGTATAGTATTATATTTTAATGAAATAAAATACGAGATTTTATTTGTGTTTTTCCTTTTTCGTGTTTTGTTAATCTTGTAATTTATTTTTTCACTGGTTGTCCTTTATCCGTCGATAAAATAGTATCAATAGTGTATATAGTACAATATTTGAATGAAATAAAATACAGGATTTGTATTCGTGCTTTTCTTTTTTGAAAAAAAAAGTATGTATATATATATATATATATATACACGTTTGCCTTAATTTTAGTAATATTTATTTTTTCGATTTTAGATATCAAGCTACTCGAGTTCAACCCGTCGGTGATCTCCGCGGCGGCGCTTCTCTCCGCCGCTAACGAGATGTTCCCGTCGCAGTTCCCATGTTTCGACAGCTCTATCTCATGTTGTGAATACGTGAATAAGGTAAAATCCAATTACTCCGATTCCAAAATAGTAGTATTTCATTTTCGAGCGACTCGAGCTTATGACCTATTTATATATTTTTTCTATCGGTACATTTTAGGTCGAGCTATTGAATTGTTACGATCTTATGCAAGAAACATCGGCAACGAGGGATCCATCGGTCTTCGATTCAGCCTCGACCTCGTCGACTCCATACAATGTGCTTGATCTACAATGCTCGAGCTCTTCCAATTTGGAAAATAAACCTATGAGTGAAACAAGTGGTAATAGCGAAATTAGGAGTCCAAAACGTCAAAAATTTGGAGATTTTGATATGACTATAGTGCGTGGGACATAGCTTTTCATTATACACTTTCTGTTTGGATGAGGAAAATGCGATATGGATAAAATTTGCTCATATAATAGTCTGCAAACTATACGAGCAATTTATTATCCATTTTGTCTGTATAGTTATTTTGTTGCTAACAATTTCGTATTTTGGCGAAGATGAATTTCTCTATATTGAATATTTCTCGAGTTAGTAATTAATTATTGCATTCAATACCGATGTATGTTAGGTATAGTATTGCACGTAAAAAAGCATAGTATTGAAATTTGCACGTAACCAAGATCTAAAAATATTCCGATGTTAATAGGCTTAATGGATCATACAATTATTAGCGAAATTATTTTTCCTAAATGGGCTTTAGTTAGCCATTTAAGTCCATAGCAAATAAAATATTCTTTGAATGGATTTTGTTTGCACGTAGATTAGATTTCATCTAGATGGTCGATACAAAACACAATAATTAATTAAATTACATTTCACATGTTATTTCATTAAATTATTGAAGTTTCATGACTAAATTATGAAGTACCGTGCACTTCACCACCATTTAGTGCAACAAAAATGGTATTAACATAAAATATTAATCAGAAGATCAAATAAAATCGTGGCAGAAAATGACCAGAATGCCACGTGTACATTAGTAGCATTATAAAGGATAAACAGAGAGGTAATAAAATGTAAAAAAGTAGTGAGGAAATTTCAACTATAATATGTTATTCCCACGTTTTTACTAGCGTTTGAATACTATTGCTCATAATGGTAATTTCAAAGCTAAGAATATGGACTTGATCAACTGCAAAATATTTTAACCATAATCTTCAAAATATAAAACATATTTTAAGCATAAATGGTCGTTTTAAGGTAACAATGAAGACTTTGATCAACTGCAAGTCTGCTACTAATGATTTGTTTGCTCAAATTTCAAAATATGACTTCGGATTTTTATCGATTTATTTTCTTGTCTGATAATTCTCATATGCTAAAGCTTCTTTGCAGAGCATTTCATCTCTCTCTCTCTCAAAAACACACACATCTATGATCATGAGAAAATGTACTAGGTTTCTTGCTTTGATAATCCTATGTTTCTTAACCAACACATTTTTGTCTCATGCAGCTGACACCATTTCACCAAACAAAACTCTCTCCGGTGACGAAACCATCGTTTCATCGGGTGGCGAATTCGAGCTCGGATTTTTCAGTCCGGGTAGATCCTCCAAACACTACATAGGCATATGGTACAAAAAAATCTCCAAAAAAACTGTGATTTGGGTTGCAAATAGAGAAGCTCCCATTTCAGACAAGAGCTCTGCCCACCTCAGGATTTCAAAGGGTAATCTCGTGCTCGTAAACGAATCCCAAATCGAGATTTGGTCCACTGGTTTAAACACCACAGATACGAGTAGTTCTGTGGCTGCAGTTCTTCTTGATGATGGGAACTTGGTTTTGAGAGAGGGGTTAGGCTCAAATTCTTCGTCTACGGCACAAAATCAATGGGAGAGTTTCGATAACCCTTCTAACACATGGATGCCTGGTGCAAGAATTGGGTATAACAAGATTACTAAAAAGAAGCTATTTGTTACATCATGGAAAAACACTGAGGATCCGGCTCCTGGAGTGTTCACACTCGAGCCAGATCACAATAATAGCCAGTATGTAATAAAGCGGAATGGTAGTGAGTATTGGGGCAGTGGGGCTTTTGATGGTGAGATTTTTAGCGGGGTGCCTGAAATGAGCATGGCTCGAAAGTTTGGCTATGAGTTCACCTATGTTAACAATGAGAACGAGAGCTATTACATGTACAAGATGCGTGATCCATCATTTATATCAAGGCAGATTATGGATGTGTCGGGGCAGATAAAGCAGCTTATGTGGACGGGGACGAGCTGGAATGTTTACTGGTTTGCGCCTAAGCAGTGTGAGGTTCGTGATTATTGTGGGGAGTTTGGTGTATGCAGTGAGGCCTCGTCGCCATTTTGTAGCTGTTTGGAGGGATTTAAGCATAGGTTTGAGGATGAGTGGGCGTTGAATGATTTCTCCGGTGGTTGTGTGAGAGAGGAAGGTTTGGAGTGTGGGAATGGTGGTAGGAGAAAAGATGAGTTTATGATGATCCCGGACATGGTGTTGC
Organism: Salvia sclarea; assembly: GCA_036873715.1. NCBI lineage: Eukaryota > Viridiplantae > Streptophyta > Magnoliopsida > Lamiales > Lamiaceae > Salvia > Salvia sclarea. The sequence goes on from JAYJMF010335756.1 coordinate 7,024, forward strand.
CTCAATACTCTCGACTGTTGAGTGTCGAGAGCAGAGGCGAATGCGAATCAGCCTGCTCGAGTGATTGTTCTTGCATGGCTTATGCATATGATGAAGGTGGATGCTCACTTTGGAAGGGAGGGATGTTGAATCTGCAAAGGGCGAGTGAAGGAAATAGCAGTGGGAAGAGTAGGACAATCTACGTTAGACTTTCTGCTTATTCCTCTGTGTTAAGAAAGGGAGAGAAAGATAAGGGTGTTGTTGTTGGAGTTGCAGTGGGTTGTTCCATGATGGTGGTCGTTGTCGTGTTAGCAGTTCTAGCTGCACTGTGGAGGCGGAGACGGAGTATTGGGACTAATGAAGTGGTGGAGGGTTCTTTGGTGGCATTTAAATACAAAGATTTGCAGAATGCGACTACGAATTTCTCAGATAAGTTGGGGGGAGGGGGTTTTGGATCGGTTTATAGAGGGATGTTACCTGACTCAAGCGTCGTGGCTGTGAAGAAACTCGAGAGTGCTAACCAAGGAGAGAAGCAGTTCAGAGCAGAAGTCAGCACCATTGGCACAATCCAACATGTGAATCTTGTTAGGCTTCTTGGATTCTGTCGCGAAGGTAAGGAGCAGCTGTTAGTCTACGAGTACCTGCAAAACGGTTCCTTGGATTCACATCTTTTCAGAGCCGAGGAATCTAAGGTTTTGGGGTGGAAAACGAGGTACCAGATCGCGCTGGGAATAGCGAGAGGGCTGGTGTATCTCCATGAGAAGTGCAGGGAATGCATCATTCACTGTGATATAAAGCCGGAGAACATTCTTCTTGATGCTGACTTCTGGCCCAAGGTGGGAGATTTCGGGTTGGCAAAGCTCGTTGGCCGTGATTTCAGCCGGGTTCTGACAACGATGCGTGGAACCAGAGGTTACCTTGCACCTGAGTGGCTTTCGGGAGTCGCCATCACACCCAAAGCAGATGTTTACAGCTATGGGATGTTGCTGTTTGAACTTGTGTCTGGAAGGCGAAACACAGAGGTTTCAGCAGACGATAATGCTAACTTCTTCCCCTTATTGGCTGCACGTGTGATAGTAAACGGAGGCGACGTACCTGGTCTTCTAGACCCTGCATTGAATAGGGATGCTGATGAAGAAGAGGTGTTGAGATTATGCAAAGTCGCTTGCTGGTGTGTTCAAGATGATGAGAATGCGAGACCTTCAATGAGTCGGATTGTGCAGATTCTTGAAGGAGTTGTGGGCGTGAGCTCGCCTCCGATTCCACAGGGTCTGAGAGCCCTTGTAGCTGCAAGACAGGAACACATAGTTTTCTTCACTGACTCCACATCAAAAGGGCCCTCCTCTTCTCCTTCCAAGGCAAAGTCATCAACAACAGATTCTGTAAGATCAAATATTTGAAATTTTCAATGTACTTTCAATATGATACTCATTAGTATGATCAGAGTAATAAATTGCATAACTAGAATTAAGAGGTCAGTTAGCTACAAATAATTACGTAGCTGTATTTACTTTTCCTTCTAAAGTGGATGTACATTGCCACGATTCCAGTCATTCAGAAAGAGACCGCGTTTGTACAACAATGGCTTCACTGTATCATCATGTGTAAATCTACTAAGAAAATACATGCATCTTCTGATTCTTCTAAAAACTACTGAGTGAAAACCTGCGTTGAAACTTGCAACGAACTATAGTACTCATTTAACACAACACAAAACAACACAAGAAAGCCACAAAACCTCAGGGCTGTCGATTCCTCATTTGAGCTTGTCTAAGACTGTAGCAAGAGGCAGCATAAATACTAAAGCCAGCTAAAATAATGGAGCGAAAATAACTACGAAAAACAAGAATCAGAGTCCAGAGGGATTTCAACATGTACCTGCTTGGCAGCAACTTCACAATGAGAAGGCAATGAGTACTTTAGTCTGCAGTAGATTCTTGAGAGCATCAAACACTACTAACATATGTTAGTAGAGGTTACCCTTAATCTCCCTCTTAATGGGCTTCTATATTTTGCCCAGCTTTAAAGATAATGGGCTTTTATCTTCTACATAAGTTGTACATATATTTTTGTATTGGAATGCCACTAAATAAAACAACAGCAGAAAATGACTGGCATGCCACGCGTAGCTTAACAGCATTATTAAGGATAAACAGAAAGGTAATATGAAAATTTGAATTAGCGACATGAAATTTCAACTGTAATGTCATTTCAGGTATGACTAGCATGCTACATGTTTGACTACATTGATGCATATAATTGTCAATTTGAAGCTAACTAGTAAGCATATCATTGGGCAGTTGACCAACTGTAATTTTGAGTATTATGGTAACTTTCAAAGCTAAAAATATAGACTTGACAGACTGCAACATATTTTAAGCATAATGGTTGTTTTACAGTAACAAAACTGACTAATTTGATCAACTGCAATTATGCAACCAATGATTTTTAGTTCACCTTTCAAAATCTGACATTGATTTTTCATTTTCTTCTGATAAATCTCAGATGATAAGCCTCCTTTGCAATAGCATTTCACTCTTCAATTTTCTGTCTCCCACTCTCTCTCGACCATGACCATGAGAAACCATATTAGGATTCTTGTTCTAATCATCCTATGTTTGATAACCAACAAATTCTTGTCCAATGCAGCTGACACCATTTCACCGAACCAGACTCTCTCTGGAGATGAAACCATCGTTTCATCGGATGGCGAATTCGAGCTTGGATTTTTCACTCCAGGTAAGTCTTCCAAACACTACATAGGCATATGGTACAAAAAAATCACGGAAAAAACTATCATTTGGGTTGCAAATACAGAAAATCCCGTTTCAGATAGGGGCTCTGCCCACCTCAAGATTTCACAGGGTAATCTCGTGCTTGTAGACGAATCCCAAGTCGAGATTTGGTCCACTGGTTTGAACACCACAGATAAAAGTAGTTCTGTGTCTGCAGTTCTTCTTGATGATGGGAACTTGGTTTTAAGACAGGGGTTAGGCACAAATTCTTCGTCTACGGCTCAAAATTTATGGGAGAGTTTCAATAACCCATCTCATACATGGATGCCTGGTCAAAGAATTGGGTATAACAAGATTACTAATAAGAAGCTATTTATTACATCATGGAAAAATCCTGAGGATCCAGCTCCTGGATTGTTCTCATACGAGCCAGATCCCGATAACCGCCAGTATGTACTAAGGCGGAATAATAGTGAGCAGTATTGGGGTACTGGGGCTTTCAATGGTGATATTTATAGTGGAGTGCCTGAAATGAGCACGGCTCGTAAGTTTGGCTACGATTACACCTATGTTAACAATGAGAATGAGAGCTATTACATGTACACGATACGTGATCCATCATTTATATCAAGGCAGATTATGGATGTCACGGGGCAGACAAAACAGCTAATGTGGACAGGGACGAGCTGGAACGTTTACTGGTTTGCTCCCAAGCAGTGTGAGGTTCCTGATTACTGTGGGGAGTTTGGTGTCTGCAATGAGGCCTCATCGCCATTTTGTAGCTGTTTGGAGGGATTTAAGCCTAGGTTTGAAGATGAGTGGGCGTCGAATGATTTCTCCGGTGGTTGTGTGAGAGAGGAAGGTTTGGAGTGTGGGAATGCTGATAGGAGAAAAGATGAGTTTATGATGAGCCCCAACATGGTGTTGCCTCAACAATCTCGACTGTTGAGTGTCAAGAGCAGAGGCGAATGCGAATCAGCCTGCTCGAGTAACTGCTCCTGCACGGCTTATGCATATGATGAAGGTCGATGTTCACTTTGGAATGGAGGGATGTTGAATCTGCAAAGGGTGAATGAAGGAAATAGCAGTGGGAGGACTATCTACATTAGACTTTCTGCTTATTCCTCAGTATTAAAAGGGGGGGAGAATGATAAGGGTATCATTGTTGGTGCTGCAGTGGGTGGTTCCGTTGTGGTGGTGGTCATCTTAGCAGGTCTAGCTGCACTGAGGCGGAGAAGGAGTATTGGGGCTAATAAAGTGGCGGAGGGTACTTTGGTGGCTTTCAAATACAAAGTTTTGCAGAATGCAACTAAAAACTTCTCAGATAAGTTGGGGGAAGGGGGTTTTGGATCTGTTTACAGAGGGACGTTACCTGATTCAACCGTCGTGGCTGTGAAGAAACTCGAGGGCACGAACCAAGGAGAGAAGCAGTTCAGGGCGGAAGTCAGCACAACTGGGACAATCCAACATGTGAATCTTGTTAGGCTTCTTGGATTCTGTCCAGAAGGTAAGAAGCAGCTGTTAGTTTATGAGTACCTGCAAAACGGTTCCTTGGATTCGCATCTTTTCAAAGCCGAGGAATCTAAGGTTTTGGGGTGGAAAATGAGGTACCAGATCGCGCTGGGAATAGCAAGAGGGCTGGCGTATCTCCATGAGAAGTGCAGGGACTGCATCATTCATTGTGATATAAAGCCAGAGAACATTCTTCTTGATTCTGACTTCTCTCCCAAGGTGGGAGATTTTGGCTTGGCAAAGCTCGTTGGTCGTGATTTCAGCCGGGTTCTGACGACAATGCGAGGAACCAGAGGTTACCTTGCACCTGAGTGGCTTTCAGGAGCTGCCATCACAGCCAAAGCAGATGTTTACAGCTATGGGATGTTGCTGTTCGAACTTGTATCAGGAAGGCGAAACACAGATCTTTCAGCAGATGATACTGCTAACTTCTTCCCTTCATTGGCTGCAAGTGTGACAGTAAATGGAGGCGACGTACTTGGTCTTCTAGACCCTGCATTGAATAGGGATGCTGATGAAGAAGAGGTGTCGAGATTATGCAAAGTCGCTTGCTGGTGCGTTCAAGATGATGAGAAATCAAGACCTTCAATGAGTCGGGTTGTGCAGATTCTTGAAGGAGTTGTGGACGTGAGCTCGCCTCCGATTCCACAGGGTCTCAGAGTCCTTGTAGCTGCAAGACAGGAACACATAGTGTTTTTCGCTGAATCATCCACAGCAGATTAGTTCTGTAAGATCAAATATTCGAAGTTTCATATGTTTTCATTGTGCTTTCTACATGTTAGTTATTAGTATGAGCAGAGGAATAAGCTGTGTAACTAGAATAAAGAAGTCAGTTAGTTACAAATGATTACATAGCTGTATTTCCTGTTCCTTCTAAACTAAATAAGTGGATATACATTGCCACGATTTCCAGTCATTCAGAAAGAAACTCTTCTCTGTTTTCTCATCAAATGAATTTGACAATTAGCGAAGCATACGAAGCATACAGCATGTGTTCTTTTCTATGGAAAATGGTGGAATTTTTCACAATTTTTCACACATTTTGTAGAATGATCATTTTTTTTATTAGGATGGAAAAATTTTCTTGAACGACCTCATTTTCACTTTAATTATAAATAATATTACCATGAAATTAGTGTGGTAATATTTCGTATCCTATAGAATATGATATAATCTTAAACGTGCCACTAAAATATAATTAAAAGATCAAATAAAACCACAGCAGATATTGACCGGCATGCCGCGCGTAGTTAACACTTAACAGCAGTATCTATCGAGGATAAACAGATAGGTAGTATAATAATTTAAAATTAGCATGGAAATTTCAACTGTAATATATTATATTCCACTTATGACTAACTTTATGCGTGAATGGTCAAATTTGAAGCTAAGATTACTCGTGATTTATTTGCCAACGTTTTCAATAAAAGACAAACAATAAATTATAACTAAAATTTGCGTAGGTATAAGAGAGAAATTAATGTTATATTTCAAAAATTGGATAGTAAAAAATCATTAATGAAGTGTTAAAATCATAGGATTGCAAATTGTGTAGATGGAAGAATGAGAAATAAATATTACTATATTGAAAAGTTGGATTGTTAAGAAATCATGTATAAAATGAAAGTAGCATAAGCTTATTGACCGTTCACTTGATCAATGCAAGTCAACCGCACCACGTCAACTGCAAACCAAAGATTTGTTAGTTAATATTTCAAAATCTGACTTTGATTTTTATTTCTTATAAAAATTCTCAGACGCTACGGCTCCTTCCCTTGCATTTGCAGACCATTTCTCTCTCTCTCTCTCTCAAACATGATCATGAGACACTATATTAGAATTCTTGTTCTGATCATCCTATGTTTCATAACCAACACATTTTTGTCCAATGCAGATGACACCCTTTCACCAAACCAGACACTATCTGGAGACGAAACCATTGTTTCATCTGATGGAGAATTCGAGCTCGGATTTTTCAGTCCAGGTAAGTCTTCCAAACACTACATAGGCATATGGTACAAAAAAATCACTGTAAAAACTGTGATTTGGGTTGCAAATAGAGAAACTCCCATTTCAGACAAGAGCTCTGCCCACCTAGAGATTTCACAGGGTAATCTCGTGCTCGTAAATGAATCCCAAAGGATTTGGTCCACTGGTTTGAAAACCACAGATACAAGTAGTTCTGTGTCTGCAGTTCTGCTTGATGATGGGAACTTAGTTTTAAGACAGGGGTTAGGCTCAAATTCTTCCTCTACGGCACAAAATCTATGGGAGAGTTTCGGAAACCCTTCAGACACATTGATGCCTGGTGCGAGAATTGGGTATAACAAGATTACGAAAAAGAAGCAATTACTTACATCATGGAAAAACTCCGAGGATCCGGCTCCTGGATTGTTCACACTCGAGCCAGATCACAATATATACCAGTATGTAATAAAGCGGAATGGTAGTGAGTATTGGGGCAGTGGGGCTTTTGATGGTGAGATTTTTAGTGAGGTGCCTGAAAAGAGCTCGGCTCGAAACTTTGGCTATGAGTTCACCTATTTTAACAATGAGAACGAGAGCTATTACATGTACAAGATGCGTGATCCTTTGTTTATATCAAGGCAGATTATGGATGTGTCGGGGCAGATAAAGCAGCTTATGTGGACGGGAACGAGCTGGAATGTTTACTGGTTTGCGCCTAAGCAGTGTGAGGTTCGTGATTATTGTGGGGAGTTTGGTGTATGCAGTGAGGCCTCGTCGCCATTTTGTAGCTGTTTGGAGGGATTTAAGCATAGGTTTGAGGATGAGTGGGCGTTGAATGATTTCTCCGGTGGTTGTGTGAGAGAGGAAGGTTTGGAGTGTGGGAATGGTGGTAGGAGAAAAGATGAGTTTATGATGATCCCGGACATGGTGTTGCCTCAATACTCTCGACTGTTGAGTGTCGAGAGCAGAGGCGAATGCGAATCAGCCTGCTCGAGTGATTGTTCTTGCATGGCTTATGCATATGATGAAGGTGGATGCTCACTTTGGAAGGGAGGGATGTTGAATCTGCAAAGGGCGAGTGAAGGAAATAGCAGTGGGAAGAGTAGGACAATCTACGTTAGACTTTCTGCTTATTCCTCTGTGTTAAGAAAGGGAGAGAAAGATAAGGGTGTTGTTGTTGGAGTTGCAGTGGGTTGTTCCATGATGGTGGTCGTTGTCGTGTTAGCAGTTCTAGCTGCACTGTGGAGGCGGAGACGGAGTATTGGGACTAATGAAGTGGTGGAGGGTTCTTTGGTGGCATTTAAATACAAAGATTTGCAGAATGCGACTACGAATTTCTCAGATAAGTTGGGGGGAGGGGGTTTTGGATCGGTTTATAGAGGGATGTTACCTGACTCAAGCGTCGTGGCTGTGAAGAAACTCGAGAGTGCTAACCAAGGAGAGAAGCAGTTCAGAGCAGAAGTCAGCACCATTGGCACAATCCAACATGTGAATCTTGTTAGGCTTCTTGGATTCTGTCGCGAAGGTAAGGAGCAGCTGTTAGTCTACGAGTACCTGCAAAACGGTTCCTTGGATTCACATCTTTTCAGAGCCGAGGAATCTAAGGTTTTGGGGTGGAAAACGAGGTACCAGATCGCGCTGGGAATAGCGAGAGGGCTGGTGTATCTCCATGAGAAGTGCAGGGAATGCATCATTCACTGTGATATAAAGCCGGAGAACATTCTTCTTGATGCTGACTTCTGGCCCAAGGTGGGAGATTTCGGGTTGGCAAAGCTCGTTGGCCGTGATTTCAGCCGGGTTCTGACAACGATGCGTGGAACCAGAGGTTACCTTGCACCTGAGTGGCTTTCGGGAGTCGCCATCACACCCAAAGCAGATGTTTACAGCTATGGGATGTTGCTGTTTGAACTTGTGTCTGGAAGGCGAAACACAGAGGTTTCAGCAGACGATAATGCTAACTTCTTCCCCTTATTGGCTGCACGTGTGATAGTAAACGGAGGCGACGTACCTGGTCTTCTAGACCCTGCATTGAATAGGGATGCTGATGAAGAAGAGGTGTTGAGATTATGCAAAGTCGCTTGCTGGTGTGTTCAAGATGATGAGAATGCGAGACCTTCAATGAGTCGGATTGTGCAGATTCTTGAAGGAGTTGTGGGCGTGAGCTCGCCTCCGATTCCACAGGGTCTGAGAGCCCTTGTAGCTGCAAGACAGGAACACATAGTTTTCTTCACTGACTCCACATCAAAAGGGCCCTCCTCTTCTCCTTCCAAGGCAAAGTCATCAACAACAGATTCTGTAAGATCAAATATTTGAAATTTTCAATGTACTTTCAATATGATACTCATTAGTATGATCAGAGTAATAAATTGCATAACTAGAATTAAGAGGTCAGTTAGCTACAAATAATTACGTAGCTGTATTTACTTTTCCTTCTAAAGTGGATGTACATTGCCACGATTCCAGTCATTCAGAAAGAGACCGCGTTTGTACAACAATGGCTTCACTGTATCATCATGTGTAAATCTACTAAGAAAATACATGCATCTTCTGATTCTTCTAAAAACTACTGAGTGAAAACCTGCGTTGAAACTTGCAACGAACTATAGTACTCATTTAACACAACACAAAACAACACAAGAAAGCCACAAAACCTCAGGGCTGTCGATTCCTCATTTGAGCTTGTCTAAGACTGTAGCAAGAGGCAGCATAAATACTAAAGCCAGCTAAAATAATGGAGCGAAAATAACTACGAAAAACAAGAATCAGAGTCCAGAGGGATTTCAACATGTACCTGCTTGGCAGCAACTTCACAATGAGAAGGCAATGAGTACTTTAGTCTGCAGTAGATTCTTGAGAGCATCAAACACTACTAACATATGTTAGTAGAGGTTACCCTTAATCTCCCTCTTAATGGGCTTCTATATTTTGCCCAGCTTTAAAGATAATGGGCTTTTATCTTCTACATAAGTTGTACATATATTTTTGTATTGGAATGCCACTAAATAAAACAACAGCAGAAAATGACTGGCATGCCACGCGTAGCTTAACAGCATTATTAAGGATAAACAGAAAGGTAATATGAAAATTTGAATTAGCGACATGAAATTTCAACTGTAATGTCATTTCAGGTATGACTAGCATGCTACATGTTTGACTACATTGATGCATATAATTGTCAATTTGAAGCTAACTAGTAAGCATATCATTGGGCAGTTGACCAACTGTAATTTTGAGTATTATGGTAACTTTCAAAGCTAAAAATATAGACTTGACAGACTGCAACATATTTTAAGCATAATGGTTGTTTTACAGTAACAAAACTGACTAATTTGATCAACTGCAATTATGCAACCAATGATTTTTAGTTCACCTTTCAAAATCTGACATTGATTTTTCATTTTCTTCTGATAAATCTCAGATGATAAGCCTCCTTTGCAATAGCATTTCACTCTTCAATTTTCTGTCTCCCACTCTCTCTCGACCATGACCATGAGAAACCATATTAGGATTCTTGTTCTAATCATCCTATGTTTGATAACCAACAAATTCTTGTCCAATGCAGCTGACACCATTTCACCGAACCAGACTCTCTCTGGAGATGAAACCATCGTTTCATCGGATGGCGAATTCGAGCTTGGATTTTTCACTCCAGGTAAGTCTTCCAAACACTACATAGGCATATGGTACAAAAAAATCACGGAAAAAACTATCATTTGGGTTGCAAATACAGAAAATCCCGTTTCAGATAGGGGCTCTGCCCACCTCAAGATTTCACAGGGTAATCTCGTGCTTGTAGACGAATCCCAAGTCGAGATTTGGTCCACTGGTTTGAACACCACAGATAAAAGTAGTTCTGTGTCTGCAGTTCTTCTTGATGATGGGAACTTGGTTTTAAGACAGGGGTTAGGCACAAATTCTTCGTCTACGGCTCAAAATTTATGGGAGAGTTTCAATAACCCATCTCATACATGGATGCCTGGTCAAAGAATTGGGTATAACAAGATTACTAATAAGAAGCTATTTATTACATCATGGAAAAATCCTGAGGATCCAGCTCCTGGATTGTTCTCATACGAGCCAGATCCCGATAACCGCCAGTATGTACTAAGGCGGAATAATAGTGAGCAGTATTGGGGTACTGGGGCTTTCAATGGTGATATTTATAGTGGAGTGCCTGAAATGAGCACGGCTCGTAAGTTTGGCTACGATTACACCTATGTTAACAATGAGAATGAGAGCTATTACATGTACACGATACGTGATCCATCATTTATATCAAGGCAGATTATGGATGTCACGGGGCAGACAAAACAGCTAATGTGGACAGGGACGAGCTGGAACGTTTACTGGTTTGCTCCCAAGCAGTGTGAGGTTCCTGATTACTGTGGGGAGTTTGGTGTCTGCAATGAGGCCTCATCGCCATTTTGTAGCTGTTTGGAGGGATTTAAGCCTAGGTTTGAAGATGAGTGGGCGTCGAATGATTTCTCCGGTGGTTGTGTGAGAGAGGAAGGTTTGGAGTGTGGGAATGCTGATAGGAGAAAAGATGAGTTTATGATGAGCCCCAACATGGTGTTGCCTCAACAATCTCGACTGTTGAGTGTCAAGAGCAGAGGCGAATGCGAATCAGCCTGCTCGAGTAACTGCTCCTGCACGGCTTATGCATATGATGAAGGTCGATGTTCACTTTGGAATGGAGGGATGTTGAATCTGCAAAGGGTGAATGAAGGAAATAGCAGTGGGAGGACTATCTACATTAGACTTTCTGCTTATTCCTCAGTATTAAAAGGGGGGGAGAATGATAAGGGTATCATTGTTGGTGCTGCAGTGGGTGGTTCCGTTGTGGTGGTGGTCATCTTAGCAGGTCTAGCTGCACTGAGGCGGAGAAGGAGTATTGGGGCTAATAAAGTGGCGGAGGGTACTTTGGTGGCTTTCAAATACAAAGTTTTGCAGAATGCAACTAAAAACTTCTCAGATAAGTTGGGGGAAGGGGGTTTTGGATCTGTTTACAGAGGGACGTTACCTGATTCAACCGTCGTGGCTGTGAAGAAACTCGAGGGCACGAACCAAGGAGAGAAGCAGTTCAGGGCGGAAGTCAGCACAACTGGGACAATCCAACATGTGAATCTTGTTAGGCTTCTTGGATTCTGTCCAGAAGGTAAGAAGCAGCTGTTAGTTTATGAGTACCTGCAAAACGGTTCCTTGGATTCGCATCTTTTCAAAGCCGAGGAATCTAAGGTTTTGGGGTGGAAAATGAGGTACCAGATCGCGCTGGGAATAGCAAGAGGGCTGGCGTATCTCCATGAGAAGTGCAGGGACTGCATCATTCATTGTGATATAAAGCCAGAGAACATTCTTCTTGATTCTGACTTCTCTCCCAAGGTGGGAGATTTTGGCTTGGCAAAGCTCGTTGGTCGTGATTTCAGCCGGGTTCTGACGACAATGCGAGGAACCAGAGGTTACCTTGCACCTGAGTGGCTTTCAGGAGCTGCCATCACAGCCAAAGCAGATGTTTACAGCTATGGGATGTTGCTGTTCGAACTTGTATCAGGAAGGCGAAACACAGATCTTTCAGCAGATGATACTGCTAACTTCTTCCCTTCATTGGCTGCAAGTGTGACAGTAAATGGAGGCGACGTACTTGGTCTTCTAGACCCTGCATTGAATAGGGATGCTGATGAAGAAGAGGTGTCGAGATTATGCAAAGTCGCTTGCTGGTGCGTTCAAGATGATGAGAAATCAAGACCTTCAATGAGTCGGGTTGTGCAGATTCTTGAAGGAGTTGTGGACGTGAGCTCGCCTCCGATTCCACAGGGTCTCAGAGTCCTTGTAGCTGCAAGACAGGAACACATAGTGTTTTTCGCTGAATCATCCACAACAGATTAGTTCTGTAAGAACAAATATTCGAAATTTTCATATGTTTTCATTGTACTACTTTCTACATGTTACTCATTAGTCATTAGTATGAGCAGAGGAATAAGCTGCATAATAACTAGAATAAAGAGGTCAGTTAGTTACAAATTATAAAATAGCTGTATTTACTGTTTCTTCTAAACTTCATAAGTGGATGAAATTTGGTCATATTGTGTGGGCTTTTAAATTCAGCCTCACCAGGCCCTAGTCAATCAAATGGATTTGACTATTAGCAAAGCATATAGAGTTTGTTATCTTTGATAGGAAATTAAAAGGTGGAAAATATTATTTCATATAATTTTTTTTATCAAGATGAAAAAAAAAAATCTTTTCACTCTAATTATAAGTAATATTATCATGAGATTAGTGTGATAATATTTTCCATCCTAGAGAACATGATACTATAACTTAAACGAAACGCTATAATATACTAATGACTTCCCATATTTTTATATCCCTCATTTTATTTTTGTATTTTTTAAAAAAAAGCGCAACCTTATAATCAAAAGATCAAATAAAACCACAGCAGAAAATGACCGGCATGCCACGCGTAGCTTAACATCATTATCATGGATAAACAGAGAGGTAATATAATAATATAAAATTAGCGAAAGAAATTTCAACTGCAATATGTTATTCAACTCATGACTGACATGCTTCACGTCTGACTACTTTTTATGCGTATAATGGTCAATTCGAAGCTAAGCTTATTGGCAGTTGACTTGATCAACTGCAAACCAATGATTTGTTAGTTAATATTTCAAAATCTGACTTTGGTTTTTATTTCTTATAAAAATTCTCAGACGCTACGGCTGCTTCCCTTGCATTTGCAGACCACTTCTCTCTCTCTCTATCTCAAAACATGATTATCAGAAACTATGTTAAGATTCTTGTTCTGATCATCCTATGTTTCAAAACCAACACATTTTTGTCCCATGCAGCTGACACCCTATCACCAAACCAGACTCTATCAGGAGACGAAACCATCGTTTCATCGGGAGGCGATTTCGAGCTCGGATTTTTCACTCCGGGTAAACCCTCCAAACACTACCTAGGCATATGGTACAAGAAGCTCACTGAGAAAACTGTGATATGGGTAGCAAATAGAGAAGCTCCCATTTCAGACAAGAGCTCTGCCTACCTCAAAGTTTCACAGGGTAATCTCGTGCTCGTGAACGAATCTCAGATCGAGATTTGGTCCACCGGTCTAAACGGAACAGATTCCAGTAGTTCTGTGTCTGCAGTGCTTCTTGATGATGGGAATTTGGTTTTGAGAGAAGGGTTGGGTTTGAGCTTATGGGAGAGTTTCAATAACCCTTCTCACACATGGATGCCTGGTGCCAGAATTGGGTATAATAAGATTACTAAAAAGAAGCAGTTTCTTACGTCGTGGAGAAACTCCGAGGATCCGGCTCCTGGATTGTTCACGCTCGAACCGGATCAGAATAAGAGCCAGTATGTAATAAGGTGGAATAATAGTGAGCAGTATTGGGCTAGTGGGGCTTGGGATGGTGAGATTTTTAGTGGGGTGCCCGAGATGGGGGTGGCGCGCAGGGTTGGCTATAATTTCACCTATGTTGACAATGAGAACGAGAGCTATTCTAAGTACACGGTGGCTGATCCGTCTCTTATATCTAGGCAGATTATGGATGTATCGGGGCAGGTGAAGCAGCTGATGTGGACGGGGACGGGCTGGACGGTTTTCTGGTTCCAGCCGAAGCAGTGTGAGGTATATGCCTATTGTGGGGAGTTTGGTGTCTGCGATGAGAGCTCATCGCCCTTCTGTAGCTGTTTGGAGGGATTTAAGCATAGGTTTGATGGTGAGTGGGAGTTGAGTGATTTCTCTGGTGGTTGTGTGAGAGAGGAGGGTTTGGAGTGTGGGAATGGTGATAGGAGAAAAGATGAGTTTATGATGAGCCCCGATATGGTGCTGCCTCAACACTCTCGACTGTTGAATGTCGAGAGCAGAGGCGAGTGCAAATCTGCCTGCTCGAGCGATTGCTCTTGCACGGCTTATGCATATCAAGGAGATGGATGTTCACTTTGGAATGGAGGGATATTGAATGTGCAACGGGGGAGTGAAGGAAATAGCAGTGGGAGGACTGTCTACATTAGACTTTCTGCTTATTCCTCAGTTTTCCGAGGAGGGGAGAATGATAAGGGTGTCGTTATTGGTGCTGCAGTGGGTTCTTCTGTGGTGGTAGTTGTGTTCGCAGTTCTAGCTGCAGTGTGGAGGAGGAGGCGGGGACGAAGTATTGGAGCTACTAAAGTGGTGGAGGGTTCTTTGGTGGCCTTCAAATACAAAGTTTTGCAGAATGCAACTAAGAATTTCTCAGGCAAGTTGGGGACAGGGGGTTTTGGGTCGGTTTATAGAGGGACGTTACCTGACTCAAACGTCGTGGCTGTGAAGAAACTCGAAGGCGCTAACCAAGGAGAGAAGCAGTTCAGGGCAGAAGTCAGCACCATTGGCACAATCCAACATGTGAATCTTGTTAGGCTTCTTGGATTCTGTCGCGAAGGTAAGAAGCAGCTGTTAGTCTATGAATACCTGCAAAACGGTTCCTTGGATTCGCATCTTTTCAAAGCTGAGGAATCTAAGGTTTTGGGGTGGAAAACGAGGTACCAGATTGCGCTAGGAATAGCTCGAGGGCTGGTGTATCTCCATGAGAAGTGCAGGGACTGCATCATTCACTGTGATATAAAGCCGGAGAACATTCTTCTTGATTCTGACTTCTCTCCAAAGGTGGGAGACTTCGGGCTGGCAAAGCTCGTTGGTCGTGATTTCAGCCGGGTTCTGACAACAATGCGAGGAACCAGAGGTTATCTTGCACCTGAGTGGCTTTCAGGAGCTGCTATCACAACCAAAGCAGATGTTTACAGCTATGGGATGTTGCTGTTTGAACTCGTATCAGGAAGGCGAAACACAGAGCTTTTAGCAGACGATAATGCTAACTTCTTCCCCTTATTGGCTGCAAGTGTAACAGTAAATGGAGGCGACGTACCAGGACTTCTAGACCCTTCATTGAATAGGGATGCTGATGAAGAAGAGGTGTCTACAATATGCAAAGTCGCATGCTGGTGTGTTCAAGATGATGAGAATACGAGACCTTCAATGAGTCGGGTTGTCCAGATTCTTGAAGGAGTTGTGAGCATGAGTTCGCCTCCGATCCCACAGGGTCTCAGAGCCCTTGTAGCTGCAAGACAGGAACACATAGTTTTCTTCACCGACTCCTCCACATCAAGTGGGCCCTCCTCTTCTCCTTCCAAGACAAACTCATCAGCAACAAATTAGTTCTGTAAGATCAAATATTTGACATTTTCAATGTTTTCATAGTATTTCCAATATGTTACTCATTAGCAGGACCAGAGAAATAAACTGCATAACTACAATAAAAAGGTCATTTAGTTACAACTGATTACATAGCTATATTTACTGCTTCTTCTAAACATCATAAGTGGATATACACTGCCACGATTTCCAGTCATCTAGAAAGAGACTTCGTCTCTGTAATTTTAACACCACGGCTCAGCCTCCTCAACAAGCTTACCCTACTTATGCGCATACCAAAAAACTCGATGTTATCAGTCTTCCTTTTCCTTCCTGCCACAGGGGAAACTCCTCCTGCTATAGGTTTTATTATATCAGCAACTTCAGCTGTCTTCAAATCTTCCTCGTATTCAATTTTCTGCTCTACCCTCCACAGTGCTTGCTCAGGTCCACAAAGGTGACCAAAGTAGTAACGAGGGTCAACATAACATGATCTCGAAGACACAATGCCTTTGATATTGACAGGCCGGAGAAGCTCAATGAACTCTTGTATTTCAGAATAGCATGAGTGATCCGAATAAGGAACTGCAAACATGTAATCATGGAACTTTGCAGCAAGTCCTGACTTTCCACTCAAACCATCACTCTTTGAGCAACTTCCGATGTTTCTGCTGCACTCTTTTTCCTTTACGTGAGATGCAGAACCACCAAACGTATTTCCATCTTTCCAAGCTTCCTTGGACCATGGCATGCCGGATGGCATAATACCAATGGTTGGGCCGCGGATTTCATTCAGCGCTTCAAGGGTCTCAATGCTAAAACTGTAACGAGGAATAGCACGAACTCTAGTAAGAGAGGTCAGGGTTGTGAAGTTTTCGTGAAATCCAAGTAGATGCATAATCTGTAGTCGTTCTGGCCATACCCAAATCTGTGATGAGGCAATACTGTTTCAATTATATACTTCACTATCATAAAGTAATAGAAAACTATTGCAATAGGGCATAACAGATACCTTTATGTTCAGTGCTTGTGATATATAGAGCAGAAGGTCTTCCTTACCCAATGAGTCTATTGCAATAACAATTTCATGGTTTGGATGTGAGGTGATAATATCCACAACCTGCAAATATAGAAATCAAAAGTGATGCAACATCTCTGCAGAAATCTCATCTCAAAGTTTCACAAAATTTGTATTCATCCAAAGAAAATTCTTCAATAAATGCAAGCACGACAAGAGACATAATCTAACAAACACTGTAAAACATTATAAATCGATGAAACTGCTATGGACTAATTCTTCATTTCTTCCATAGATGAAACTGCTATCTACTAAAATCTTCTGATTCACTTCTTTTCTCGAAAAATTAATGAGTGAAAACCTAATCCCCAAGCCCTCATTTAACACAACAAAACAAGTGAACCACAAATCTTCAGCGAAGTCGACTCATCATTTGAACTTTCTCATATGAACACAACAGCTTGTCTAAGAAGGAAACATACATACTATAGCTAGCTTACATCTGCTACATAATGGAAAGAGAAAATAACTACCAAAATAAAACAATAATCAGAATTCAGATGGATCACAATGTATACCTCTTTGGCAGCAATTTCACGAGAAGGAAACGAGTATTTTGGATTGCAGTAAGTATTATCCAGATAAAGAGTATCAAGTATCCGATCCTTGAGAGCATCAAGCAACACAGCGCTTCCATTTTCAGTGCCTAAACTACTTGGTTCCCATCGAAAATCCCCAGTGTAAAGCGTGCAGCCAGATTCACCGCGAAACAAGTACATAACTGAACCTATTTACAATCAATGAAACAAAAAACATTACTAATCAAAATCCAGCTCCTACATGAATTTTGATGCGAGATGAAAGGATCAGAGAATTCACGAACACAATAAAGCTCCTATCAATGAAAATTGGGGGAAATCGCAGCAGATACTCACCGAAACATTACAAATCGAAAGCAGTAAAACGCAGCAAAATGAATCGCAGCAAAATCTCACCGAGACATTAGAAATCAAAAGCGGTAAAACGCAATGACCTGGACAATGGTGAGCGGCGATCGCCTTGAACAGGAAATCGACGCGGGAGCCGGAGGAAGGGGAGGTGAGGGAGAGCGGATGCCAGCTGCCGATGTCGACGATGCGGAGGAGAGAGAGGTCGAATCCGGGGAACTTGCAGGGGATGAGCTTCGCGGTGAGGCGGGAGCAGAACAGGGGGCCGCGCCGCCACTCGCCGGAGAGTCCGGCGGTGTGGTCGGAGTGGAGGTGCGTCAGGAAGTAGGCCTGGCTTCCCGCCGTCCATCTGTCCACCGATATCATCCCGCTCTCCATCGGAGCGATGTTGCTTATCTTTTCCGAGCTCCTCCGCCGGTGGAAATCGAGCTTTCCGGCGATCGGAAGAAATCGCCGCGCGAAACTTTTTCACTTTTTCCTTTTCTTTTTTTGGCGGGAGATTGTCAAATTCTGAAAGCGATGACTCTCTCCTTCTGTAACTGTTGGATATTTATCTGGATTGAAAAGCCCTTGAAAGTGTGTGTAGTTTCATTTCTTAGACCTTTTTAAAGTTTTTATTTTATTTTTATAATTGTGCAAAAATATGGCTTTTCGTTTTGATTTTTCCTATTTGCATTAATTTTAGTGGTAATTTGAACATATACAATTACAAATATGATAACCAGTTAAGCTAGCATTGAATTAGGGAAAGGGTAATAAAATGGCTAATTTTATTGAAAGGGTAATAAAATTGCTACATTTCTTTCGGGCACGAAATTTTAGGAGAGCTAAAATAGTTTAGACTGATTATAAAAATATATATTATTTAAAATTATATAAGAAATAAAAATATTTTAAAAAAGAAACATAACAATTTCGTTTCGGGCATGGAATTTTAGGAGAGCTAAAATAGTTTAGACTGATTATAAAAATATATATTATTTAAAATTATATAAGGAATAAAAATATTTTAAAAAATAAACATAACAAATTCGTTTGGACGATCTGAAAAGGAAAACATAACAATTTCGACGGAACGAAAGCATGAGTGATTTAATGCAGGTGAGGAATAGGAACTCAACTTCTAATAATAAGAGCATAGATATTAATTTTAGTTAAAAGAAACAAAAATAGAGAATTAATTAAGTCGAGAGAGTAAATGGAAAACTTGTGTTCATTCACCAAACAAACCGTAGCAACAACAATGTG
Organism: Salvia sclarea; assembly: GCA_036873715.1. Classification (NCBI taxonomy): domain Eukaryota; kingdom Viridiplantae; phylum Streptophyta; class Magnoliopsida; order Lamiales; family Lamiaceae; genus Salvia; species Salvia sclarea. Next base: position 25,609 of record JAYJMF010335756.1, read on the forward strand.
CTTCAAACCAAACAGTCAAATCTCCAGTTTTAATATTTTAAATATAATCAATAACCACACACAGTCACACACTTGCATCGCACAAAGATGCATTTATTCAAAAAAACGAGAATTTTTTAATAATTCAAAGCACTCCAAGATTTCCCTCGCTCCGGCTCCGAGGAAAGGAGAAATCACTCCTCAAACTCTGCACCTTGCTGCTGATGTCGAGCTGATGCCCCGCCGCAGCCGTCGTCTTCATCCCGCTCGGTGGCAGGCGCCCGTGGCGGCTCCTCGTCGGCTTCGGCGAGACCCCGGCTTGACTCTTGCGGCCATGGCTCGACGACGACGCAACCTTCTGAGCAGCTATGCCCTTCCTCGCGGCCTTGGACTCGAGCCGGTGGCCGCGGTCGATTTGGTGGGAGCTCAACCGGGCGGACCGGTCTGCCGCATCCTTCGTCGTGCCGACTTTGATGGACTGTCGGTTGTAGTATGTGAGGTGGGGGAGAAGGCTCAGCACGTACTTCTTTAGCTGCTCGTCGCCCACGTTCTTCTGGGCCGGGTTGCCTTCCAGGCTGAGGGCGTGCAGGGAGTTGTAGTTGGCAGCGAGCTGACCGAGGCATTTGGCGGTGGAGATCTTGTTGAAACGCAGGTCGAGAACGTTCAGTTTGAGGAGGCGGTGAAGGCCCTCGACCTCGCTGATCTTGTTGCCGGCTAAGTACAGCTCCTTGATCGAGGAACAAGCTCCGAGGCCTTCAAATGAAACGAAGCTCGTTTAGCAACTATGCATCTACTATGAACTATAAAGGTAGTTTTACGTTGTATTGAACTCGCAATGCAAGCATGTAAATGAAAACTAAAAGAGAGAAAAAGCAAAACAGAAGCACCCTTTTATTTTTGACATTATTTACAGCCATGGACATAGTTAATTGTAAAGAGCATAAAGACTTTTAACATTAGATAAGTCTCACCTATATAATTTAATATTTCAAGTTTTCAGTTATTGGTGACTTTTTATTTACTTCTATCAGAGAGAAATGGATGTTCGGAGCAAATTAGGCCGATATATCAATGCAACAGAAAACATCAGATCCTAGCACATTTCACAATACTTTATAAAGAGGAGACATACCGTGCCCGATTCTTAAAATGCGATTATAGCTCAGATCAAGCACACGGAGCCGCGTAAGGTCCCGTAGTCCTTCAATGGTGGAGATACTGTTTTTCGAGAGATTCAGAACATGGAGTCCTCGAGGGAGAGCACCAGCAGCTATCCTCGCTGAGTTATATAAAAGATCAGTCAATACAAGAAATCATTTAGCAAAGCGTGACAGAACTAGAAGAATAAACGACGGATAACACACCTATAGCATTTCCCGACAGATTAAGGGCTTTGAGGCTACCAAAAGCACTGAGAAAGGGTATCACCTGTAACCCGAGGTTACTCAGCTGTGCCGATGTAGCTGATGCATTCATAGAAGTGATGTATCTTTTTGCTGCTTCGACTCCTGGGTTGACCTTGACTTCCACCTTTGAAGCGGTGGGTTCCTCCAATATGGCATTCACTAAGGATGTCTCTTGATCATAGCATGTATCAGGCTCAGGCTCGTTAGATTCTTCCGGTGGGCCACAGTGCTGAATGTTGATGACCCAATTCTCGATTCGCTTTATCCGGAAGTCCTCAGCAGGTAACTCGTTGTCCCAATGGTGAAAAGAAGCATCTCCATTTATATCTTTCTGCATGTTAGGCACTATCCAGTCTTTTGCCGAACCAAGATAGTTATAATTCTCATCAGTTTCATCGGCAGGATTTTCACCGGGATTCTCGTCATCGTTATGCCCTGCATCGTGTCTTTCTTGATACGGTGCTTGTCTTCCAACTCCATCCATCCCTTTCCTCCTAGAATCTAGGGCGCTCAGATCATCAGCAGATCTAGGGCGCGATAAAAAGGATCGGGAGTATTGCTTGGGGGAACCCAACCGAGGTAAGGAACGTGATTTCACGATAACATGCCCAGTATGAGGCGTAACATCATCGGAACCATGCTCACCTGATACAACAATATCGTCTTTGTCGTTGTCTTCTTCTAAAGCTTGTTCTCGTTCTCCCACTGAAAATATAGACATATTTTTAGCATCCGAACCAACTTGGACAGAATCAGACGGCATTGGATCTGGACACTGATCTGAGAGGCTGGGTCCGTTATTATCACTGCTTTCCGGAGCAAGTGACTTGCTACGATCGCCAGATCCATCACACGAAAATCTCTGCTCCGTTTCTTCCTCTGAGCCATCAGCACTAGAGGTTCTCTCTTCTTCCCAATTTAAGCCACTTCCCAATGATTGGCACTTCCGCATTTGTGCATTCTTATGAATTATGCTTTCACTTTCAGTACTGTCTTTGCCATCCAAAACCTCCGACCCGCAGTCATGTTCAGTAGGAGAGTAATCAGCCGCATGATCAGCAAAATCATTGACTGCTTGTTTCTCCTCTTTCAAGCACGGCTTATTCCCTGTATTTAGATCAGAAGAATTCCTCAAAGCCTGCTTTTTCGGTGAATCTTCCAGAGTTTTCTGCATTGCTTCACTAGATCGCGCAATCGTTTTCTGTTCATGCAAAAACAACACAAAAATTAGAGATCGCGTGTATTAGGTAGCGTTTACTTTGCATGATAGGATGGATTGATAAAAATAATCCAAGCTAATCCATTGTTTACATTGATGGATAAATGATGGATTGCTCAATTTTGAACTAGTTTTACAATACTATCTTCAAATACGCAATCCTATGTTTTATCAATCTAGCTTATCACTCAAAATAAACGCTACCTTAATGAATAAGAAAGATAAATAGAGTAACTCAATAATGACAAGAGACTTATAAAAGAGACGAGCACAAACCTTATGTTTGGGAGAATGTGTGTAAGCTTGGAAGCATGAAAATCTGACCATCCTTCGGATATGGACAATTCATTCACATCTGATTCAACTCTTATTGCTAAACTGAAGATAACTGGCAATTAAGTACTCCTATTCTTCTAAAAACATTCAAGAACAACTACCGAGAACAAAATCACATGCTGCAGCAAATACTTTTTTTGACTCAGCACAAGCCAACCTTAGCCATAATCAAACGACAGACCCTCTGAAATGCGGCACAATCTCCAAACATGCGATGATCTAGATCTTCTCAAAACGCATACGAAAATCACACTCTCGTTATCACCCCACACCTGCTCAGAGGTGTGAGAAACCTTCGATGTAGTTGAATCTGCCAGACTGAAATAAAAACTTTGGCAACAGCAAGTGCCCAGTTCTGATTATGCATGTAAGAGACAGATGCCTGATCAGGACGAAATTAGGTCAGTAGTCAGTACATAGGTTAAACAAGAACTATTCAATACATATTCTAGTTTTCATGATGCCCATATAAAAATCTCTTCATATAAAATAATCTCAGCTTCAACTATTATAGATTTACAGAAAAATTCATCCCTATTCCTCTCTGAAGATGATAAAACATAGGTAGTATCACTTAATTCCAATTAAGCAACTAATTTCTTTACATAATTCGACAAAAAACGATTACCATCATCAAATTCCATACAATAAAGAATAAGCACAAATAAAACTTCAAAAAATACACCAAATGCAGCTGAATTGCAGACGAAATTAGGTCAGTACATAGGTAAACAAAAACTATTCAATAGATACTCTAGTTTTCGTGAAGTTCATTTAAAACCCTCTTCATGTAAAATAATCTCGGCTTCAAATATTATAGAGTTACGGAGAAATTCATCACTATTCCTCTCTGAAGATGATAAAACATAGGTAGTATCACTCAATTCCAATTAAGCAACTAATTTCTTTACATAATTCGACAAAAAACGATTACCATCATCAAATTCCATACAACAAAGAATTTTGCACAAATAAAAACTTCAACAGATACACCAAATACAGCTGAATTGCAGCTCAAAATACCATTAAAATCGTATCAATGATACACAAATTCCAATAAACTACATAAGCAAACAAAATCACCAACAACAGAATCCAGAGTTCTACACAACCTCTATCTCGGATCAAAACATCTAATTCTTCACCAACAGCTAACAAATTCAATCACAGATAATAAAACAGGATAGCTCAGAACATCAAACATTAACTCCTCAAACAAGACAAAAACTCCAGCAATAAAATAAACAAATAAATAAACAAGCTACGAATCTGACCTCTTCTCAGCCAGATTGCCTGGAGATGATTACTCCTGGTGCCAAACGGTAAAAGGTAAAAAGAAAAAATCAAATAAACAGAGAATTCGCACCAAAAATCTGTAATTGCAGGTGAAAAAACGAGTCGGCTATGTGAGATTTATAGTGAATTAGAGGGAGATTATATCGCGATATTGGGATTTGCATGAGATATGGAATTTGATGCAGATTAGGGTACTTTGATAAGAAGGGGAAATTGAGAGAATAAATGTAAAAGATGAGAGAGAGCTTTGCAGCCACGAAAAGCCAATGCCAGCAAATTTCATGGCCCTCACAATTTTGTTTCGAATAGGTTTTAAGCCCGACCTATTTTTGAGGTACGCTTTCGATATTATAAATATTTTAGGGATAAATTCTACATTGGATTCTCTATTTTATTTATTTGTACTATTAAATAAATAATAATAATAATAATAATAATAATAATAATAATAATAATAATAATAGTAATTGTCCCTTGCTAGTGCTTACAATGAAAAAAACAATTATAATAAAAAGAATTCATTACCCGCACAAGAGACCGCCTCAAAATATAAATATTAATTCGGCTCAAAATTCAAGGATTGGATGTTGATAGGTCGAAATGATCCAACAGATCGATCGGGTCAGCTTAAGGCATGTTGGCTCTAAGAATATTACTAATTCAGTTCGAACTAGATAAATTGGTTATAATAATTTGGAAAAGTAAATGCTTCGAGAGGTTTTGCGACCTTATAAGAATTTTGGTTTTACCATGTTAGAAAAATTTTACATTGATTAATTTAAGGTTCGAAATATTTGGGATGCATGAATGTTGTGTGTATGAGTTCTAATTTCAAACGTAAAATTTGTTTAATTTAGATAGATATTTAAAATTTAAAGGTCATCTGAAATTTGCAAATTTGGTGATAATTCTAGAAACTTGATGTTTTTTTTGTTGTGGAAGTATTATTGATTATATATTTATATTTATTTACTTGTAAATGCTATCTTATTAATGAATATTAATACGTATGCTGGTTTTATTATTGTGTTGTTTATTATCATTTTAATGGTGCAATAGATAAGAATGGACAAAAAAAATTACAAGTGCAAACTACATTAAATGTACTTTGCTAATGTTTGTGATTTTGAATGCTCGTTATAACTAATTTTGATATGTCTCACAATGATACAATTTCACACAACTCTTCAAACGGTAAGGTTTGGTAATATATTTCCTTACAATTAATAGGTCTCATGTGTTTTTCTTTCTATAATTATTATTGGAAAAAGAAAACATCACACATCTTTTCGTTATGAATTTATTGTATGACTGCTATCGATTATAGTTATTGAGTCAGATCATAAAATTAAATGCATTTAGTATTTATTACACTGTGCATATATATGAATTCTAGCATATCTACTATAGTTATGGTAATCCCATTTAAAATTCACGAGAAGCTTAACTAATTATTTATTTGATTACGACTAATTATGTGTATTTTGTATAGTTATTATGGTAATCCCATTTAAATTCACGAGTAGCTTAACTAATTATTTATTTGATTACGACTGATTGTGTGTATTTGGTAAATATATTATATATGCACCACTAATTAAATAAAATCTCCCATTTTTTGAACAGAATTAATAATATCATAAGTTTGTGGTCAAAGTGGGAAATCTACGATAAACAAACATTACAACAATCGCAAGTTTTTGTGCTTCTTATCTGTCATTCTACTTATGAGAAAAAAACGAACAAATGCACAAAAAAGAGTGATGTTTTAGGACAAAGACCACATCACTCTCGTTTCTCAAATCAAAATAACATAAACAAAAAAAATATCTCTCATGCTAATTTTTGAAATTTCGATAAAAAGTTTGAATTTTTTTCACGTTCTTTAAAATGACAATTTTTCTAATTTCGGAGCAAGGAATGGATCATGTCATAAAGTATAGCCGAACTTTAATAAAAAACATGGGTAAAAAAAAAAAGTAAATAAAGTACAAGGTATAAAGTAAACAAAAATGTAGAAATTTATGGCACAAAGAGCACATTAAGGTCATAAAAAGCAAAAGTGTAAGAAATAAGAATAAATTATTTTAAAGAATATACATATGTATGGATATAATAGTGATAGTGGATAACAACAACAACAATAATAATAATAATAATAATAATAATAATAATAATAATAATAATAATAATAATAATAATAAT
>JAYJMF010335865.1:0-12829 GCA_036873715.1 Salvia sclarea
AATGGGGGCATGATCCCATGTTGCCTATAACCAACGATACAAGAGTCTAGTGAAAATATATGCATCGATGAACTAGTGCAAGTCATTTCAACATCAGCGTCTTGCCCAAGCCAGGATTTTTATTATCGATGATTAGTGGGCACAAAGGTTATAAATTTATTTTGAACGCGAAACAACAACGTGTCAATCCTTAAATCAATTAAGTCAATTTTCATTTCTGAAAACTGATGTCTATCAGTTTTTGGAAGTGAACGGTCAATCCTGATGTCAAAACTACTGCTTACGTGGACAAAGTAAACTGATTCTCAAGTATCAATTTTGATTGAGACCAACCTTAAAACAACATTAAAGAAGTTGTTAATACAACGTTGATATTCTCTTTATCAAGCTGATTAAAGTGAAAGACGACAAAACCGAAGATACGCATGCCACGTGGAAAGCTATAGCATTTGACTCAAGGACAACCAGATTTAATGCGAAGATTGCAGAAATCTTCATAATCCCTCTCGAGACGTGCGGATTTCCTCTTCCGTGCAACAAGGGCCTGCAATCTCCTCCCCTCTCCCGTAGAAGTACCCATCTACTTGAAGCTATAAAGAGAGAGAGAAAATCGAATGTGAGACAAGATTCAAAATCTCTCTCGCAACGGTAGAAATACGAGAAGAATGTCTTGGCTTCATCGGATCTTTTCCAGCCTCTGTTTATAAATAGGTTCACACTTCTTTGATTCTAACTACTGATTCTGAACATAAGATGAAGCTCTGCCAAAATTGCTAGTCAGCATTTCCTTGCTTTCATACTCAGAATTGAAGAAAAGAACTCAAGCTATCTTGCTAAAACTCAGTCCTCCTGAGTACTCTTTCGTTCTCTTATAACTTAGGCCTTCAATCTTTTCATCCTAAGCTTAGCGTTCATTTGCAGAGAGGCTTTCTCTGTGAAAAGTTGAAGTATTTCGAACCACCCTTTTCAACCCCCATTAGAAAAGAGAGTTTGAGTGCGTGTTTGAGACAGTGGTCTGAACACTTGGTTATTTAGCACCTGTAAGCTAAATTGTGTTGGTCTCTTAGTACCTGAAAACTAAGAAGAGAAATCCAACCCAGAATGTTGGTATCAGCGAGTGAAGTTGATCTAAGGTTTACAGTGCACCCAAAAGCAATTGGAGTGATTAGCTGTTTGATCAACAACTCGTGGACGTAGGAGAGTTTGCTCCGAACAACGTAAAATTTCTCGTGTTGTTTATTCAGTTTTTATTATTCTTATCTGCGCAATTTATCTATCTGAATACTGACTTCTAAAAACTGATCACTCTTAATTTATTTCTAAGTGATAACATAAAGGCTATTATTTAAACAAGTTTTCGCTGCCGAGTTATTAGTCTAACTGAGCAACCTTAAGGTAATCAGTAAGATTCATAACTCTCTATGTTTTATCGTTTAAAAGTTGATCCTTATTTGAATTTGTGACTGTCAACCTGTTTGGCAGTTGTGAGTTAGAAATTGTCTAACAGTTTTAGTCTACAGTTTCGCAAAAAAATAGCCATCTAATGTCCCCTCCCTCCCCATACACCAGTTCAGAACCCCTCCGGAACCCAACAAACATAATTTTTTAACATAAACTTTTTAGCGCCATTTTTTTCAACAAAAGCAGTTACTTTTATCTACCAGATTTGACAACCACATTTGTTTCAAATTTATGCATATATACCATATTTCCACCATTTTCATTGCCATTTTCAAAAGCTAGTTTTTTTGTTAACAAAAAGGAACTCCAAAACGTGACTATCAGCAATATCCATTCCTAAAATTCCGTTAGTTTATATTTTATTCATTTGTTTCTCTGATCTCTTTCTTACTCTTTCCGTCCCATTAGTATTGGCACATACTAAAAAAAAAAGAAATGGTGTCAATACCAATGGGACAAACTAAAAAAGAAATGGTGCCAATACTAATGGGACGGAGGGAGTATTTTTTTGCATTTTTTATTTCTTTATTTCTAAAAATACTCTGATTTAAATAGTGTAATAGCCCGCTCAAGCAGGCACCTCGATTATAACTTGTCTCGTTTATTTTATTATTTTCTTTATGTGAGCTTATATTATATTATTTCTCTATATTCGTTATAACGGGAATTGATATACAAGGGCAATATTGCCCAAGGTAAGATTATGTGCGCATTTAAGTCCATTATATGATTTATGCTCATATTATTTATGTGAAGGTGATATGCGTAAATCACCATATATGTTAAGGTAATGATTAATTGTTATTATGGGAAAAATATAATTAGTTAGGACTAATTATATTATGATTATGTGTGTCTTTATTTATAATTATGTGATTGCATAACTATGTGATAATGTGTTGCATTATATGGTTAATTAGATAATATATATAGGTATATATATATTATAAGTGGGACTAATACTATATTGCATATACATACATGTATACACACATGGGGAAATCAAGTATAATGATTATGTCCCAAATTCCCCGTTTTTCCCTAAAAGTCGCATGCCCTTTCTTCCCCTTCTCTTCCCATTTCAATTTCCAAGACAATAAGACAAAGATTTTATTCTTTCTTTGATTTGATGGGCGACGATTGCCTATATTAATAGCTATGATGAGTGTAACAATCCTACACTCAACGATGGCAAATTCTAGTATAATAAGGGAGTTGAAGATTTCAAATTGATTTCAAATCAATTCGAAATCAATTTTAGTGGCGATTTTGTAATTAAAACAAACTCTTCGAATTGATTGCATAAGAAAATGCAATTTTAATTTTTAAGTGTGTAGTTTCAAATGATGAAAGTCATGTTTCAAAAGACCATGTTCCAACATTAGGGGAAACACAATTCATGGCGAGAATTCAAATTTCTTCAACACATATAATTAATATAATACATACAATCCAAATAGAATTAATACATAATTGTCTTGCTAAATTCCAAAGAAATATAATTTAAAAATACTTCCCGACTACCCACCCCATAATGAAATACATAACTGCAATTACGACTCGCATGACCACCTTGTGTAGTGGACTTGCTTCAACGTTCCTGCACCGCGGACCAACTTGACCACCGGGGCCTTCGAGCCAGCTTGATGGACTTGCCACCGCGGACCAACTTGACCACCGGGGCCTTCGAGCCAGCTTGATAGACTTGCTTCAACGTTCCTGCACCGCGGACCAACTTGACCACCGGGGCCTTCGAGCCAGCTTGATTGAGAAGCCGATGTGGAGGCGCAGCTTTGCCCCTTCCAAGTTTGGTTCCGTACATAGTCCGGTATAGCTCAATCGGGATCATCTTTATGATAGATGTCACACCAAAGATATTTCCAAGTATGATCACTAGCGTTACCTTTTGGGCATCTGTAATACACTGTGCCCGGGTGTCTCGACGAGTCTCCGGTCGTACAAAGCCTCATTCTTCCAAAACCACAATCACAGAAGGGAGTTTCGCTTCTTGGATAATCGTTCTTAAGCGCCATTTTGATTATCTTCAGAGAAATACATAAAGACATAAATTAACATAAACCTATAACAAGACATAAATGCCACAAAAAAGTATGACAAAATTAACAACAATATTGAAATACGAAGCAGGTTTAAGCTTCCTGAAATCAAAGTTCAGGAACAAATATTGGAGAAATTAAAGTTATGCTCTAATAACTAACCTACATTCCTTCTCTTTCCACCCAATAGCAAGCACTAACAGATGACATCACCCTTGAAAAAAGAGTTAAAAAACTGAATAATAATGCAAAAAGAAAAAAAACCATAACCAACATCCCAAAACATCCAAAGATTGTCATACTGTATTATAAAATTTTGCTAATGTTCATAGATTCGTATAAAAAAACAAATGAAAGGTTAAACTAATACCACAATGTTGGCTTTTTTCCGACACCAATTTGAACTGGAAGACTTCGAGATAGAAGCTCCACGACCCAAAACTCTGAAATTTCGAGATTTCAAACTTCTAAAAGCCAAAAATAATCTGCTGCGAAGGATTGACTAAGAAGAAAAACGAGAGAATTTTGGGGGTTAGGGTTCTTTTTGAGTTGAAAACAAATTGGGAGCTTGTCTTTTATTTCTTTTGATTTTCTTGTCTGACGCAAAATACGACGCCGTATGTATACAATATAATACGAATCTTATTACAGTTTATATATCTTTAGTTCTATTGAAGTTTATTGCAGTGTATTTCTTTTTAGTTTTTAGTATGTGTACATTTTTTTAAGTGAGAGAGAGAGAGAGAGAGAGAGAGAGAAAATAAATAAAGTATACTACAGTGGGACTCAGGTCACAACGGAACCCAAACGACCGTCTACCTCTACAATACAACTTTTAAAGTAATTCAAAAATAAAATCTTTTTCTAATCAACGGCTAAATTGGGCCTTCTGCATTGCAGATTCGACACCCTAGAATGTTCCCACATAATAGGCATTTAAGAAGTTAATCTAAAAATTTCAAACAATCAATAGTTTTAAGGCGGCCCCTTAAAGCCAACCACAACGAGATTGACCATCTCGGTGGTATATATATACTCCTTCCAAATTGCATTATGCCAATATATCCTCTGATCCTTCTCTCTAAGGAACTCATATGCAGCCGTCACCCTCCCATTTTTTCTTTATTCGAAACTTAATTACACATTAAAAATTCTATTATTAATTGATGGTATGTGGATCTACATTCTATAACTCACTTAGGTGATGACGTCTAGTATGCATGAATAAAATTATGAGAATATAATGATTACATAAATGAAATGGAACGACAAAGTGATTCACTGGTTGGTATATTGTAATTAAATCAAAATAATTAATTTATATAAAGAAGTAAATTTCAAATATGACTATACTATACGCAATGCCATGGAGAATGAATGGATGAGTATGAGCATTATTGCAGAAATGATAACTCATACTCCATCTATCTACCAAAAATATGCATTATTTTGGATGGTACAAGTTTTAATAAAAAAATTCATAGTGCATGAGTGGAGAAAAAATAATTTTAAATATATAGTTGATATTGAGAATTATGTGGGTTCTACTATTATAAATAAAAAGAGATATAATTTTTTGTGGACATCCCAAAAAAGAAATTGAAGCATATTTTTGATGGACTGAGGGAGTACTGTAATCCATAACATTCTCATTTATTTATGCATACCAACTATTCTCTTATAAGATTAGATGAACTAATTTTAATATTTACAAATAATCTTGATTTTATAATGAACCCATCCGTTCTTCTATCCATACCATTTGATTTTGAGGGATTTTATGAACAAAGTCGAGGTACTACTTGTAACGGATTTGACCTATATTAGCTCCCTAATTATAAGGGATTTTTTTCAATAATTCCGTTATCGCTCTATACGATTCAGCAACTCTGCATTTAGTATTTTTGTTAATTATTATTCAAATTAGTCAACTATAGTCATTTAATCTCACACCACACAACATAAATAATTTTGCAATACATATTTTACTTCAAGAAAGCAGTAAACGATGCTCACTTAACAACCGCAAATTGTTAGTCAAAAATTGACTCATCAATATTCAATATCTATGAAGAATCTTTCTCCTTTCCTTATTTTACTAATAGTATTTCTTAATTTAAAAGGAAAAAATGAAATGAGAAAAAAGGGAAAAACGTATAGAGCCCCTAAAAATACTGGTGGATCGCCTATTAAGCAGAAACGCAAACTTCGAAGACTATAAATACGTTGGAAGAAATTTAGAGAGAAAATCTATAGACCTTTTTAGAGAGAGAAGCGGAAATTCAACAGCATCGCACAAGATATTTTACGCACCAGCGCCTCCGATCGCACATCCTCTGCCCCAAATTAGGGTTTCTTTATCATCTACCTTTAATTATATCGTATGTGTTTCTCTTATTCACTCACGGACAAGAACTCTCTCCGTTTATCCATCTCCGTATGTGCAACATAACTGCGTTGCTGTCGAAGTAATCCTGTGAAATGTTGAGGAACTAAAGTTGTTTTATTATTTTGTTTTTGTTGATGCATTTCTGTTGATTTTTTTGCTCGGTTTTGTTGATTAGTGTGGATTTTGTTTTATGCGTGTGCGTAAGGGTGAAGGTTGCTTGATAATTGAGTTTTTTTGTTTGTTTCTGTAAATTTTATTATATGTTTATGCGATTGGTGATGGATTTGCTGCCCTTTGCGCTGGATTTTTTGCTATAAGGATTTTGTTTTAAAGTTGTGGAAGATGCGTTTGTTTCGGCGTATAGATTTCAGGGTTCGATGATGACGAAAATTTTGGTAACTTTTGTTGCATGTGCAGCGTTGAAAAATATCTCTGCCTGGAAAACGGTTGTGGCGTTGGAGGTATTTTTTGACAGGGGAGAGGAATTGTGTGATTTTGCGTGCTTTTGAGTATGCCTGCTACATGGTCTGAATCTGTTGAGAAGGCTCCTGCCTGTGGTGGTGTAGGGGCTAATTCTCATGCTTCTAGAAGTACATATGTTCCGCCGCATCTTAGGAATAGGAATCCTTCAGCCTCAGCAGACCCTCCTCCATCGGCTGCAGTTTCCTACGCTGGGACTTTGGTGGGAAATGACCCCCAGGGACATGGTGGTGCAGCTGTAGGTGGATTTCAGTCGTATGGTCCTAGAAATGATAGAAGTGGAGTCAGTCGTGGTGGTGGTGGTGGTGGTAGTGCCTGGAATAATAGAAATGGTGGTTGGGATCGTGGGAGGGAAAGAGAGGCTAATCCTTTTCAAGATGATGGAGCTGCAGAACCAGAATTTGCAGTACAGGAAAATTCAGGGATCAATTTTGATGCATACGAGGATATTCCGGTGGAGACAAGTGGGAAAGACGTTCCACCACCTGTGAATACATTTGCCGAGATTGATTTAGGTGAAGCTTTAAATATGAATATTAAAAGGTGCAAGTATGTGAAACCTACACCTGTGCAGCGGCACGCCATTCCGATATCCCTCACTGGGCGGGATTTGATGGCTTGCGCTCAGACTGGTTCAGGAAAGACTGCAGCATTCTGTTTCCCAATAATTAGTGGAATCATGAAGAGCGGCCAATCTGCTCAAAGACAACCGCGTATGCCACGCATGGCATTTCCGCTGGCTCTCATTCTTTCTCCAACTAGGGAGCTTTCCATTCAAGTGGGTTCATATAAAGCTGTTTTTATATACACTTTGCTTCCCATTGAAACAAATCTGATAGTGGTTCATGCTGTGCAGATTCATGAAGAAGCTCGGAAATTTTCTTATCAAACTGGCGTCAAGGTGGTTGTTGCTTATGGTGGTGCACCAATCAATCAACAGGTACCATTTTTTTTGGCGATGTCCTTGTCATTCATTACACTGCAATTATTCCTGATCACTATCCTTGTATCCCTACTTCTATTGATTAGTCTGTGGTGAAGCTATTTGCCTACCTGTTTTATAATCTTATGCATTGTTGATGGTTTCACGGCAGCTTCGAGAACTTGAAAGAGGTGTGGACATACTTGTTGCAACACCCGGACGTTTAGTTGATTTGTTGGAAAGGGCTAGAGTCTCGTTACAAAATATTAGGTACTTAGCCTTGGATGAAGCAGATAGAATGTTGGACATGGGTTTCGAACCTCAAATAAGGAGAATTGTGCAACAGATGGACATGCCTCCACCTGGTGTAAGACAAACATTGCTATTTAGTGCCACATTTCCTAAGGAGATTCAGGTCCGTTTTCTAAACCCATGGTATTGTGTCACCATACTAAAGAAAGTGGACTTCGGTGTGTTTTTTCATCCCTCAAATGTTGAAGTATGGAAGAGAGCTTTTCTAAAATTCAGACATTTCTATCAAAGTGAAGAATGATATCAAACATTTCATGATGCATGCAACTAACATGCCTTATAAGTCCCATTTTTAACTTTGTTTTAGATTACAAGCTGACATCTATGGAAATCTCACGTAATATGCAGAGACTAGCTGCAGATTTTCTTTCGAATTACATATTTCTGGCTGTCGGAAGAGTTGGTTCAAGCACTGAATTGATCCTCCAAAGAATTGAATATGTGCTTGAGACTGACAAAAGAAGTCACCTCATGGACCTCCTCCATGCACAAAGAGCAAATGGTGTTCAGGCTAAGGTAAGAATTTTAACCACTGTTGTGTGATGTTGGGAGCTTTTCATGTAATTGCCTAATGTGTCCTTATAAATAACTTGACACACTTAAGCAATCTTAATGTGGACAAATTATGCCCCGAAATATCTGAATTTTGTATTCTAGATTCTTAATCTGTTCATGCGGTAGTTAATCTCTTTCTTCATATCTCCTCACTTGGATTAACTTCCAGTGACATTTGTTTTTTCCCTATAGTTTGCTAACCCGGATTTTTGCAATGTGATTTGCAGCATGCACTAACATTGGTTTTTGTTGAGACCAAGAAGGGAGCTGATTCACTGGAACACTGGCTTTGCATTAATGGCTTTCCTGCCACTTCCATTCATGGTGACCGAACACAACAGGTCTGAAAATATTGGACTTCTGAGCTTATATTATTGTGTCATCTTATATCCAAATCTGATTCAGGGTAATTGTTAAAAGCATGGCTCAATTGAAAATTCAGTTTTTTCTCAGATTTCCAAGTATATATAGATATGCTTGTGTTTCTCTCTCATTTGAGGTTTACTTGTACTTATTTCTGTCCACTGTCTTCCTCTTTCTTCCAATTCTGATGTATGTATGCTGCTTTGAGTTATATGTAATTCCTCAAAATGGAGATTCTGTTCTCTGATGCTAGTTTTATGATGTAAATGCACACATTATTTCTGGCTGCAGGAGCGAGAATATGCTTTAAGATCTTTCAAAAGTGGCAAGACTCCAATTCTGGTTGCAACTGATGTGGCAGCACGTGGCCTTGATATCCCTCATGTTGCACATGTCATCAACTTTGATCTTCCCAATGATATTGATGACTATGTCCACCGTATTGGACGCACTGGGCGTGCTGGTAAAACAGGATTGGCCACTGCGTTTTTTAATGACAACAATGCCTCACTGGCGAAGTCACTTGCTGATTTGATGCAAGAATCAAATCAAGAGGTTCCTGCTTGGCTGACACGCTTTGCAGCTCGGTCTACCTTTGGTGGTAGAAACCGGCGAGGGCAAGGTGGTGGAGGAAGATTTGGTGGTCGTGATTTCCGCAAAGATTCCTCCTACAATAGAGGTGGAATGGACATGTATGGTGGTGGCAGCAACATGAACAATGGATACAACCAATCTGGTGGATATGGTGGAGGCTATAGTTCTGCTGTGACCAGCGCCTGGGACTAACAACATTCAACACTCTCAACCTGGTGATTGCAAAACACACATGAGACTATTAGTGAATCATCACCCTTACGTGTATTCTGAAATTCATCATTTTCTATAGGAATCCTTCTGCTCCATTATCGGCTGTGGGGGTAGCTGCGGTGTGGCCATATACAATCTGGGATGTGGTATGTTGCAGGCGATGCATTTGGGATGTACGCTACACAATGCCCTAGTGCTGGTACCTTTGTTTGCCCTACTAATTCTCGTACCAATGGAATATACCGTGCTTGGAGATGGGGTATGTAGAAGTTTGGTTGGTGGCTACCAGCATTCTAGTAGTGTACATCTGTGACGGGCATATTCTTTTCAACCTCTTAGGTTGTAAATACCTCTCTGCAGATATCCTTCAGTGACGAAAACCCTTAAAAACCTCTGATGCTGTTGTATTATTCTAGGATTAGTATCTAGGTTTCTTGAGCAAACTACCAACTCATTTTATTTACTGTCTCAGTTGTAGACTTGGCTTATTGTAAATATGCCTTTGACTGCTATTCTTGGTGTTTTCACCTTGTTTTCCTCTTTTGTGGTTACTGGGTTTCGATATTGATTGATGTGTGTGTTGTGTGTGTGAGAGATTCAGTTATTGATTATATTCATTTAAACTTGTGACTTGTGAGTAGTTCGGAAAGAGTATCAACTAGTTTGGATTCTAAATTCTGTCCGTTTGCTTTCGTCTCTTCAAAATCCATATGAATTCCGATTCCATATTTTGATTATAAGTATACATTATATATTGCAAAATTTACATAATGGAGTTTTTAAAGTATATATGCGTGCCTAGAAACATCTACACGTATAATTAATTGCGCGTACGAATTGATATTAATACTTATATCTGTCTAAAGAGAAAGTTGTGTTACTTTATAATTGACGAGTGTTTATGAACTTAGAAATGAAAAATCTTCAAACTATTCCTACCTTTCACTATGAATTATGTAAAAGAAAGCTAAGGTTGACTCATGAGATCGAAGAAATATTGGATTTGAATCTTGTCAATCAATGCCTTTTGAGATCTCCCGAACAATTATAGATCCGAACTAGTTTCTTGTCACGTACTCCTTCCGTCCACCAAAGTGTTTAACGTTTTGACTCGGTACGAGTTTTAATAATGGTAGACGGAGGGAGTATTAAAGTGGACATGACTCAGTTATTTTCATGGCAAAATAAAAAATAACAATAAAAATAAAGAATGTGCTTTAACGTAACACATGCCGTAATCGAAATTGGTCGTCTCTCTTGTGTTCTTGCTCATGCCTGGACTTGCCTCCGTCGAGCTATTGCTTCCCTTGTGCGTTTGAGAGCGTCTTCGCGCTCAGATTTCAGCTGCTGCCTGAAATTGTTGATGAAATCATCGGCTTTTTTGTTCACATCCTCCACAAAAGACTGCCTTGGCGGTGTCGTCTTGTAATCTGCAGAACGATCCATCATTAATATGTTTACCATTTGAACTATCTTCTCGATGATAGTCCATCTTCCAGTTTCTGCTGAGAGGGGTAGATTGATTGATTGAGGATCTAATCCTAGTTTATGTTTATATAGATACAAGCAGAGGTAGTAGTTTCACATCTCTCTCCAGCACATTTTCCCGTGGGAAAGCTTAGAAAGAAAGTTGGGAAGACTGTAAGGAAGAAATATGCAGATGAGTGGAACGCAATTTTGGTAAAGCTTCCTCTCTGCCAGATTAAGCTGTCTATAGCTTTAAAAGAAAAGAAACAGTAATGCTTGATGGATATATCTAAGAGCAACGCGATTAACATGGTTTAGTGAGCCAGTACATAACGAGTGACACCAATCTTGGATCGTCTCATAACATGACAAACCAAAGTGGCATCTCCAATTTTGATGGGATATACAGACAAGGAAAGAGGAACATATACACTACTGGAGAATACTTGTTCAATCTTAGTCCAAGACAGGAGAACGAGTCCTGCACGATTAACGTTGGAAATGGTTAGTTTAAAAACTGGGACAAGGAGGTGACAGAATTTCAAATATTTGTATCAAAGTTCTACTTGATCAATACTCTTACTCCATTTGACACTAACACAATCTTTAAATCTACTACAAAGGAAACTAAAATTCTTGGATCTCAAAACGTAAATAGTCAAGAAATCAAGATTATCAACAAAATATGAGAAATTGAATTGCAGCGGTTCCATGTTCGGTTAGCTTTCTTGAACAATGCTATAAATTAACCAATCTGCGTCATTCTCTATATATGAGTTTATTTTTAACACTTTGTTAATTTTTAACTAAAAGTGACCGAGTCCAAAAACCAGTCAAACTTGGATAAATTAAAAAGCCAAGGAAGTGTGCTGAAAATAAGAATAGATTGAATTGAGTCAAGGGCAGAGATGAATTACGATCGACATTCGAATTCAGGTCAAATCTGGGCGTAGAGCTCCGGAGAAGAAAAGAATCCGGTGGATTTGCAGGTAGGAACATCCTGAAAATCTGCAGCAGGGAGCTTCTTGGACAGAGGTCCGACGTGGAATTCGATCATGTTATTTTGGTCGTCCACTTCCATGCCGGTGACGGAGACCCAGATGAAGAATTTCTTAGCCTGGATGCCTGATACTCCGCTTACTTTGCCGTATTCGAGCTTGCCCTTGATGATTGTGTCGTAGTAGACAAGCTGATCGTCGAATTTGACATAGCAAGGGTTTGAGCTGAGTTCGACGGTGAAGGAATTGTCGGTGTTGGAGAGAGAATAGGTTCTGATCTCCCGCGGGATTATGCCCTTACCATCTCCAACCCTACTGTAAAACTCATTTTACAGTAGCAAATCTTCTCCAACCCTACTGTAAACTCAAACTAAAAATAAGTATTTGGTACATTTCTCTCTCCTCTTGACTCAAATTTGAGTCTGCACTATTCATCATACGCATACCACTTTTTATCTTTAAAAAATTGCATATTGATCCTTCTATTATGTTGTGTTTGGTTTGGTAGTGATTGATTTTGCAGAGAAGGAATGGAGAATGAAGAAGATTAAGAATAGGCGAAGAAGATGAAAAACAACAGCGGCTTTACAAATTAAAAATTTAGGGCTCCTTTAATTTTTTTATGTTATTTATATTTGTAGTGGGCTTTAACTTAAAATGGGCTGAACATTTATTATTTATTGGTTTGATATAATTTATTGTATATTTATTTATTTTATGAATTGATTTTTACACAATAGCTAAATTGTGTTTATAAATTGATCTATTGCTTATTATATTTTATGAATTGATTTTTACACAATAGTTATATTATTTTATTATTTGTTTAGTTTATTTCGTTTAATTTTTACACAATAGCCCTTATATTTGATTTTATATACAATAGCCCTTATTATATATTATTGATTTGAGATAATCTATACTATACTTAAATGTGGAGGCAAATTGAAAAATTGATTTCAAATTGATTTTGATTTGAGTGGCAAATTTGTAGTTTTCTCAAAATCAATGGCCTATA